>VZRL01002572.1:95617-107138 GCA_013397895.1 Origma solitaria | reverse complement strand
GGCCGAGCCGCGGGTGCGGGCGGGGAAGTTGTTTTCTTTCTCCTTTGGGGCGGAGATGGAGGGCTGGGGTTTGAATTAGAGAATATTCGCAGCCAGGGCTCCGGCCCCGCCCGGGTTTGTCCCGCCGGGCTCCGGCTCCGGGCGGGGTGAGCCAGGGCAGCTCCGTGGGGTCTGCGGGGTGCAGCCCCAGGGTACAGAACCATGGAGGGGTTTGGGTGGGCAGGGACCTTCCATCCCATCCAGTGCCACCCTGCCATGGGCAGGGACACCTCCCACTGTCCCAAGCTGCTCCAAGCCCTGTCCGGGCTGGCCTTTGACACCTCCAGGGCTGGGCAGCCCCAGCTGAGGCCTCCCCACCCTCCAGGGAGCAATTCCTTCTGCCAGCTCCCTGCCGGAGCAGATGGAACTGTTCTGTAGAAATTGCCACGCCGTTTGCAGCCCTCGCGTTCCCGAAGCAATGGGATGTGACTGTGAGCGAGCTGCTGCTCCAGAGGATGCCAAAGGAAACTCACCGGTGCTGCCTGTGCCCGTGAAGAACCAAAGCTCCCCATGGCAGAAACTGCTTTCTTTTAATTTCAGAAGATTTTTAGCCTTTTGTGAAGTTGGGGAGTTTGTTTATAAGGGTTTCCCCGTTAGGTGGTATTTAAATGATATGCAGGTGTTGATTCTCAGAAGAGGGACTTAGTGAAAGGTTTGATCCCAGTGGCTTTAGTTCTTGGGATCCTTTAAATCGTGCTGGGTAAGGCTGTTTAATCTGAAATCTAAGAGGGAGCAAGTCATCCAATAGTTTACTATCGAGTATTGCAATGAAATTGCTTATAATTTAGTTTATCACTGTTAATGGTTAGAATAAGCTGATTGTAATAAATAACTTACATTTGATATCTCCATTCATATCAGACAGTTTATAAATAGGAACCTCTCACCTTTCCAAGGAGGTAAGTGAAGAAATGCCCTTTTTGGTGAAGCAGAGCAGTTTGGATGTTGCACTGATAATCACATTCCTGTACGTGCCAAGCTTGTTTTCCTTCTGATTTTGATGCTTTCTAATAATTGCACCATAAAGTATTTCTGCCCAATCTGTTAAAATAACACTTCTCACAGGGCTGTTTCTCACTGTGCTTAATTAATATTCATACATGAGTCTTACCTGTGTCATCCCGATGTCAGGGGGAGCTGCTGGATATTTTTGCATTGCTGAATAACCAGGTGTTTTGAACAGATTTGGGTGAAGTAATGAAAAATTACTAATCTAGAAAAAAAGTAGAATTAACCAAGTTAGTTTGTGATTAAAAAGAGCAAAACTGTGATGAAATCTTAACTTAAAAAAAAGAATATAATTGCAGAGGCTTTTCTAGCTCAGGGTTCTTTGCAGAAGCACTCTGTGCTGAGCCCTCAGACCTGGGTTTGGGTTAATGTCACTGCTGCTCTGACTTTGTTTGCAGTGTATGAGGCTCGGACAACCTCAGCTTGACCAAATTTCAAGTTGCTCTGTGTGTTCCTCACTCCATGTTTGAGTCACCATTCACTGAAGTATTTGAATTTACTTTTTTTTTCTTTCTGCCAGTTTTGCGCTCTCCTGTTGGAGGTCTCCCCATCCATTGGTCTGTTGGAAAAGCAGGTGCTGGGAGCAGTGTTTGTGGGTTGGGCGGTTTGATCCCTCAGGAACGTGGGATCAGAACCAGGACAAGGCTGGAATGTTGCTCTCAATGCACCAGAGCTTGGCTGGATGTGAGTGTCTGTCCTGTGCTGTTTGGATGAGCCCAGATCTCCTCAGAGCCAGATGGTGCCTTTTGTTTTTACCATTTTGGCACATTTTTGTTCCTTTTCTCTCCCCTCCTCGCATGAATCAGCAAGCACAAGAACTGAGGTTTCCACCAGCTCCCTGTTTTCTCAGATTTCCATCCTCCCTGCGGTGCTGGGGAGCAGAATTCAGATCCCCAGCTGTGTGCAAGGGTTTGGGATGGTTTGGCTGAAGGTGTGACAGTGACTGGGGCAGTCACTGCTCATTAACCCAATTGATCCCACCTCATTAGGCAAATATTCAAATGAGATCGTTGCCAATGAAACATAATATATTTACTTACCTTTTTTTCGTGTCGTATCACTTTCCAAATCCAGATCTGGTGCAGTTACGTTTTTCTCTCCCTTGCACTGTAACACACAGCAGTGTGATAACCTCAAGAGTTTTGCAGGGATGGGTGGCAGAAGGTCCATTCCAGTAAAATATTTTTTCTTGTACAAAAACTACTCTCCCTGATGTTTTTTTTTAGTCTCCTGTTCTTTGCCTTTTTTTTTTCCTTCCTCGATGTGTTTATTCCTGGCTGTAGATATCCTTACCTATGGGAAAGGCATCCTCCAGTGCTTAGGAGAAGGAAATTTCCTTACATCAGGAGATTTGAGATTTTGCTTGGCTTGGAGAGGCTTTGGAGAGGTGACTTCACTGCGTCCACGTGCTCCCATTGATGAAATAAAGTTATATTTTCAAATACCAGAGGGCTGCTCTGATTACTCAGGAAATGGTTTTAATTATTAAATAAGGAATTGTTGCTCACTGTAAAGTGTGTCATGGTGAAAAGCTTCTAGAACAGTGCTGTCATTTTTGATTCATGTCAGAGTAAAGGGAGGAGAAATTGCAGTTTCTTCATGGGGTGACTTTATCTTCCTTTTGAACAGCAGTGCCCTCCCTCCATCCGCAGCAGGGAGATGTGGTGCTGCTGATCTGTGGGGACACAAGGAATTTCGTGTTGATTGCTGTTCTGTCTGTGAGATGATTTGGCTGTCCCAGTCGGAGCAGGAAGCCACAGTACCCTCACGGTTTTTTTGTGTTTTGGCCGGCAGAGCCCTGCTGAAGCTGGCACCGGAGCGGGAGCTGCTGCGGGGGAAGGATGCTCAGGGAGTCCATGAAGTCCTGGAGCGACAGCCAGTCAGACCTGTACAGCAGCGACCAGGAGGAGGAGGAGCAGATGATTTTTGGAGAAAATGAAGATGATTTGGAGGAGATGATGGATTTAAGTGACTTGCCTACCTCACTCTTTGCTTGCAGTGTTCACGAGGCTGTGTTTGAGGTGCAGGAGGAGAAGGTAAGGGGGAAGGAGTGTCGTGTTCTCAGTGTGGATGCACCCCTTGAACATTTTTGTCTGGATTTTCAGTGTATTAAAGCACTTTATAATTGAGGGAAAAAACCAACCCAGTGTATTTTCCTGGTCAGCTTAGAGCAGCCTGAGTACAGCTACCAAAGAGCAAATAATACCACACTTCACTGGCATTTGAAATTGTTATAGATAATAGTGCTGATAATAGTGCTGTTAATAGATGATATTAATTTATTAATAATATTTTATTAATTTATTAATAATAAAATTCAATAATAATATTTTAAAATTTGTCTTTATCCAAACATAATGATAAAACATCCAAGGGCAGATTTAAATTTGAAAAAATTGAATTATTAAATGGACAACAATTAAAAATAAATTCTGCTAATATAAATGTTTTATTTCAAGGCAAGGATCCTGCTAAAGGAGTGATATAAAATTGCAGGATGTGTGTTCTGACTTGAACACCTTGAAAGTGGCTTGTAGAGCCATTGTAATAAAGTAAATCTTCTCTGCCCTGTTAGCATTTTATCAGTCAATTCTTAATTCCCCTTGCTTGCAAGAGCATCAGGAATAATGAGTTCCGTTAGATGAAAGAATTCCCACGTTGTCCTTGCATCCCAGGTGTGTTGAGGGAGATGTGGTATTAACTCATTAAAGAATTTGGGCTTTCACATTGCACCTGAAAGTGTTTTATCCAGTTTAGTTCAAAGGCAGAAGGTGAGAAATCCAGACAGGGTAAAGTACATCTTGTTTCCTTCTGATATTCCCCTTTGTGAGGGCATGGCAGGACTGGAACATCCTCACCCTTCTCAGTTGTAATTCTGTGTTTGTCAGGTACAAAATTCGGCCTTTGTGCAGCAGGAAGAGGTTTTGTGGTTTCATAAAGACCCTGATGCTGTGTGGGGTGGAGAGAATGGTGCACGAAAACATTATTTGTGTTAAAGCCAACATGGGCATCACTTGAGGAATTTCTTGAGTGCTGTTTAAACGGAACCCCTCAGCCTGTCACTGTTTTATAGTGAGGGAAGGCATCACCAGGATTTTTGGGAGAGTCTGTTGGAGTCAGACAAATTAACTGTGGTCACTGGAAAGAATTTTTAATAGAGGATTCCTGTTCTGCCTATTTGTTTATGTATCTCTCTGAATAACTGAATATTATCAGAACTCAGTAAATAAAACTGAAAAGAGATTTCTTGCACATTTCTCACCCAGTGATTTAAATCTGACTTTTTACAGTGGATGAAAATCCACACCAGGAGTTTTCCTACTGCATTTGCACTTGGGAAAAAAATAAATCTGTAAATGAGGTCTCTTGTGGATCAGAGAACTGGTAAATTAATTGAATTTCATAATTGAAAATTATTAATTGGATTTCATAACCATGAAATTGATTTTCCTGACAATGCAGTTACCAATCTTTAAAGAACTTGAGGATAAGATTCCATGTTCAATAAACCATGGAATTTTTTTTCAATTTTTGTGGTTTTGTGAGTATTTACTTTGGAAGAGACAAAAATCCTGTATTAATAATCTCACTCATGCTGAGAATTTTGACATTTTCCTTTCATAATGAGTACTTTAGTTTAATACAAAACCTACCTGCTTTGCAGAGTATTTTTGGAGATCCCTGATGTAAATCTTGTGCAAGTGCCAGTATTTTTGGAGGCCTGCACCTCTGAGCAGCTCTCACTAGGTGGCACTTTGTGTATTCTGAGTTTTTTGGGCTCATTCACATCCGTTTACTCTCAGAATTCAGATTTAAGCAGTGAGACAAAGTCGTGCTGCCCTGAGTGGGGATTTACAAGCAGGGAGGGAGCTATGGAGTGTGCAGGCTGAGGTGACTCAGGAAATGGCTGGGATTTGGGAAAGGGAAAGGAAAATGTCTTCTCATGGAGTGAAAATGTTCATTTTGCGTCTGGAGAACATTTGTGCTTCCTCTCCAGGAAAGGTTTGAAGCGCTTTTCACAGTCTACGACGAGCAGGTGACATTCCAGCTGTTCAAAAGCTTCAGGAGGGTGAGGATAAACTTCAGCAACCCCGAGGCAGCAGCACGGGCACGGATAGAGCTGCACGAGACCGACTTCAGCGGGAAGAAGCTGAAGCTTTACTTTGCACAGGTGCAGTGAACACAGGGCTGTTGTACCTCTGTCCCTGTTCCTTTATTTCCTGTTTGTCCCGGCACTTCATTTGGGATAAATATCTGAAATCACCTTCAACCTCCTTCTGCACTGAATTTTAGGGCAGTTTTGTTTTCCAGCTTGAGCTGAGATTGGTTGGGACAATCTCTGCGCAGTGACCAAAGCACCTCACCCCAGACACAGACAGAGAGGGGCAGCAACAAAATCAGTGTTTTCAGTAGAAATTCTCTTTGTAAGAGGGGATTTACAGCTGTGTCCCTGTGGGTTGGCACAGGCCCCACAGCAGCCCCCGAGCTGTCGTACCAAGAGCTGAACTCATTTTGTTTTTTAAGCCAGGCTGGATTAAGTGCAGGGAATGGATGTGCCTTAGTGGGGAAGCAGGCTAAATAAGGAGGGAATTAATATTTGTCATCTCCTGGCTTTGCCTGCAGGTGCAGGTGTCCAGTGACATCGGGGACAAGTCCTACCTCCTTCCTCCACAACCTGTGAAACAGTTCCTGATTTCCCCCCCTGCCTCTCCCCCCGTGGGGTGGAAACAGAGTGAAGATGCAACTCCTCTGATCAATTATGACCTGCTCTGTGCTGTCTCCAAGCTGGGGCCAGGTAGGGATATTTACCTGCTTTTATTCAGTACTTAACTTCTAAAGTGGTTATTGAGGGAGTTTATCTGCTTGTCTTTTTCTCTGAGAAGGAACTGAGTCACTTCTTTGTGATGGTTTCGTACTTGAATGAAATGATCCATCACTTTTTTTCCTTAATTAGTTAATTGATGGTCAGTGCAGCACAGCACAGGATTAGGAGGGAGTGGCTCCATCATGTCTATATATGGAATTTTGTCAGAGTCTCAGGATTAAGAAGCAAACAATAAGAGAAATGAGCAGTTCAGTCTCTTGCAGATGAGCAACTCCAGCTATTAAGGATATCTGGGTGCTGATATGGACTTTTTGAGTTTAATCATCAACTTCTTTCTAAGCCTCCCTGGGAAAGGTGGTGTTTGCTTTCTGTGAAAAGCAGCACTGGGGAGGCTTGATGTGCTCAAATGCTTTTGTAGCTTTTAATTTACAAATGTCACATGAATATACAGCACAAATGATGTCACTTAGAAATTAGTTTGCTGTTTGTGCTCTGATGTCTTCCTGGGAGTCTTTAAAATGTCTATTAAAAGATTGATTGTATTCAAAGAGTGATGTAACCAATACAGGGACTGTTCTAAAGCATTTCAGAGGTTTGGTGGAGAGTGGAAGTTGAGCACATTACAGATGGCATGGGAATAAATGATTATTTGGTTGTGTTGCTGGAGATATGAAGGAGTTTCTGAGATAAATGCCTTTCCTTGGGGATGTCTAACCTGACTCTCGTTGGCTGCTCTCAGGGGAGAAGTACGAGCTGCACGCAGGGACAGACTCCACTCCCAGCGTGGTGGTGCACGTGTGCGAGAGCGAGACAGAGGAGGAGGAGGAGATCAAGAACCCCAAACAGAAGATCCTGCAGACGAGGCGCCCCGATCCGCCCCCCACCATCCTGAGTGACTCCAAAGCCTTTGAGTGTGCCCTGGAGGTGGGGGGCACAATGCCCTGTTAGAGCCGAGCTGCTCCAGGTAGTACCAACACCAGGCACCCAGCGAGTCCATGTGTTGCTGTCTGTGCTGCTGCTATAGGTCACAACAGATCTGACTTGTAGTTGTCTCTCATGTTCAAGATTTTGGATGCCAATGCTCTGAAAAGCACTTTAATTTTAGGGACTAGTCCCCCCTGAGTGTAGCAACTCCACCTGACTTGAAATAGTGACAATTAGGGAGTCTGGCTGTGTTTTGGTTTTTTAAGATGTTGCCCTTTCCTCTCTGTTGTACAGTGTGATGTTCCAAGTGCTGAAATAATCTCTTCCTGTCACAAGTGGGTTCCAGCGAGTTCCTTGTACAGCAGTTAAACGCCAACCTGTCCAACAGCTTCCAGTTACTCTCGTGTTGAACACAAGTGAAATGCACTCTTTATGCTCCAGTTCCTTCCTGAGGTGAAGGTTAACCTTTGCTTTCCTCAGAAATGCCAAGTGTGTGTTTGTAGTCTGACACGAGGCACAGGTACATGGATGGAGCTGAATTCAGGTGGGTTTGGCAACCACAGGGAGGAGAGCACCAGAGGAAGAGCCTCAGAGTCTGTCACCAGCACTGCTCTGGTGTCTGGTGGTGTGCACTCACACCTAATTAGCAGTTAATCACAGCAGTAGGGTGAAATAGGGATCCAGCTGTTGAATGTGTTGTGTCTGATCCTTCTGACAATCTGGGGATGTTTATTCTCTCCGGTCCATGGGACGCCCTCCACATACGAATAAATTCAGTGACTGTTAGGTCCTGGCAGGAGCTAAAACATCCAAGGGTTAGTTGTTAACTTCTCCAGTCTGTTTTGTATTTTCAAAGACAATCAGTTGCCTGGCTTAGCCAGTTTTTATGCAGTTTTAGCCCTCGTTTGCCGTTTCTCATGAGGACCTTTTCTCTGTGGCCTCCTGTGTGTCTGACAGAGCATCTGCTGCTTCTGAGGCCAGGACGCCTCTTGTAGAATACAGATCTTTGATTTTGTGATCTTGTGTTAAGTGTTTTAGTAGGAGGAAAATATGCCTTGGTATAACAACACCCGCTCCTGTGCTTTTATGCTATTTTATAGCCAAACTTTTTTAGTCTAGACAGATTCTTCTTTTTTTCTATTTAAAAGGATAAAATTATTTGTGAACAAACCAGGCTGCTGATGTTCCTGTGTAGAAATCATTCCAAAATTCAGATTTTTCAGGCTCATTTCAGTGTGTTTCAGTTGTACATGACATGCTTCTTGAACTTCCAAAAGTGTTTTCACTTTACTGACAGCAGGGCGAACAGGAATGGGCAGGGATTCTCATGGAGGTGGAGGTTTTCAGCTCCGTGTTGTGCCAGCTCAGGATCCCTCCTGCCACCAGCTTCAACATGGGATCCTGCAGGCAGGTCCTTGCTCCAGAGGCAGGAATAGCACAGAGTAAAAAGGTAGGGAAATGGGGTTTGTCCATCTTGGCTCCACAGGTGTGGTATTTATCTATCTCTTCAAGTATTAAAATCACTCCGAGTCCAGCTTCACTGTCTCACTGTTCCATGGTATTAAAACAGAGGTAAAAAACCCAAAAAAACCTGTGTTATCCAGCAGGCTTGTGGATTTTTGAAATTCCAGAAGTCCAGTTTGGATTCTCTGTGGTGTTTCTATTTTTTAAATTATTTCATTTCTACCCCAGTGTAGAAGTTGCTGTAAGTAGGAATTAAGTGGAAAACCTTCAGAAACATTTTTATAAGGAGAATCAAGCGTGATGTTGTTGATGTAAAAACGTGTAAAATGTGGAACAACATTCCAGCACTTTCCATTGTGTAAAGACACTTCAAATAAAACAATGCAGTGCCATTCACACTTCAGATTTTAACTGTGTTCCATGCTGGACCAAGGTGGAGAGGTGAGATTTTTCACGGTGGTCTCATGGGCAGATGGGACGGGAGGCTCTGTGTGCCTCGGAGCTGGGCGGGCAGGGACCCACAGGAGGGATTGGGAAGGAGGAGCCAAAGCAGAGGCTTCGAAACTTCAATTTTGCCATCCATGAATATCAGAAATGATTCTACTCCAGGGTGACAGCCTGCCTTGGAAAATGAAGCTGGAGTTTGCTTCATTCCCTCCACACCGTGATTCAATAGCCCCATCAGAACCTGTTTCTTTAATCTCTGACCTGCCTTGCACAGAGGCACCACCTCAGCCTTTTCTGAGCTTGCACTCTGTGTAAAAAAAAACCCCAAATTCCTTTAACCTGTTCTCCTTGAGCAGCAGCTGAAACATGGGGTGGTACTTTGTGTTCTGGAGTTCCTGGGAGTACTTTGGGTTTATTTTATAATAGCTGAGAACCTATTGATTGCAATATTGTGATTGCAGCTCCTCATTGTGCCTCGTCACTGAGCTGCTTCCCCTGGAAAGATCCTGTACGTAAAATTCCAGTTGCTTAATTTATTCCCTGCAAGGTTTAACTTCCATTTTTATCTGGTTTTGGATTAGGGATATTTTTTAGCCCAGAACAGAAGGTTGTTTTGTGAATCTTAAAAACTTACTGGGTTTTGTGTATTTGCTCCCCTGTAAATATAAAGCTTTCTAGGAGAGATTCCTGGTGTGAAAAGAGACCCCAGCCAAGCCTCGTCCCCTTGGAGAAAACGCAAAGTAAAAGACTTCTGCAGGTATTGATCCTGAGATGTGAGTGAGTGTGACACAGGGCTGTCCCTGCCATCACTCACAGCTCCAGAGAGGCTTCACAGGGTCTGAATGTCTCCATAAAACAAGAGCAGGGCCTAGAAACTAGAAGCCACAGTATTTCAAATGTTACCTAATGTGTTAAAATCCTGCTCTGAACCAGGTCCCTGCACTGTAACACTTTGGGCATGCTCAGGCTTGTAGAGGCAATGTTTGATTTCCCTGGTGAAGGGAATGTATTCCCACCATCAGCAGTACCAGGGTGAGGCAGCGGGAAAGACATTCTGGCAATCTGGTTTGCTCTTACACAAAATATCAAAATAACCAATTCAGTGTCTTTTGTGGCTCTGTGTTGGGATCACAGGCACAGGGGCAGGGCCTGGGAGGGCAGCCAGGCTGAGCTGAGCTCTCCTGCTGGGACAGGTCACCTCAGCACCCTTCATCCCTCCCAGGGATGTCTGCTAATCATTTCTGAGGCTGTGAAGGTGTGCAGATCACCGAGGTCCTGATTTCACAATACTGTTTCAAACTCAGTAATAATGAATTTCTAGTTGGTCGCATATCTGGTGTAATATCTGTTCTTTGTTCTCCCTGAGACATTGCAGGCTCTGCCATGCCCTGCCAGGTGCAGGCAAACTGCAGATTAACCTGGTGCTCCAGGAGGAGCCAAAACCTGCTCCATAGGTAAATCCAGGGAGACTTCACACCGTGTAAGGTTCTGTCCCTTCCTTAGGGGTTTGTAAGGCTGCAGTGAGCCTGTAGTTAATTCAGAGTTACGTTTTGTCCTTTGATGTTCATTGACTGCATCAGGATTGTTCTGGAGCATCCCAGAGTCTCCTTTGGTCCTCCTTAATGGGATTAGCTCAGGGTTGGTGACTGCAAAGTGGATAATTGCTGTTGGCAGCAGAGCTTTACGTGTAACAGTGTATAAACATGTATTTATACATTTAACAGTGTATAAACCTGGTGTGTGGCTGTCGCTCATAATAAAGGGCTACAAATTTAGGACCTGGCGAGGGACAAACCCTTGGGAAAGTCCCACCCTCCCTCTCTGCTGCCACAGAGGCTTTGAGAGCTCACATTTGCTTTTACTGAGCTTTTACTTGGGTCCCTGTAGGTCTTCACACCCCTCCTGAAGCATTGTGGCAGGGACAGCACTTAATAAATGAAGGTGGTTTTCATGGTGGAAAGGGTGCAGAGCACATTGTGATGCCTGGAAACAATTCCAGCGGGATTGTTCCAGTTTGGAACAATGTGCTGGGTGCCAGTTCATCCCAGTGGGACCCCCTGGGTCCATTTTCTAAGGAGGGTGATGTTTTGTACAGAAACTGTGAGGGTGTTTAAAGCAGAGGGTGTCATTCTTTCCTCAAAGAGAATATCCACAACGGGAATGTCCTTTAGGACAAAGCCATGGGTACTATGGTCTTCCCAAGAAATCCACTGCAAGTGTTTCTGGAGCACCAGGATCCCCGTGTTGCTGCCTTCCATAGGGAGGCAGGATTCTGCAAGGAGCAGGTTTCCTCCTGTGCTCCTTGCTTTATAAGGGAGGTGTGTGTGGGATGTGGTTCTGGCTGCAGCTGGGGCAGCTGAGATGGAGGATGGGGGAAACATCTCCTGCACAGCAGCTCAGCAACCCCAAACCACGAATGGAGCCTGAGTGAGGGCTGTGGCTTGTTCCTGTGGTTTTCTGGTTTCCCATGGGAGCAGCATCAGGTCCAGGCAGGGGAAAGATCCCTTTTATAAGTGTGATTTCCAAAAGGAAAAATCCAGACAGTGACTGTGGTCACACTTCTCCCCACTCATTAGTGGGAAATGCAGGATAAAGCCAACGAGGCACAGGTTAAAGGTGAGGATTCCTTTCCTGTTTGATCCTTTGGATTCCACTGACGAGTGGACAAAACCACTCGTTGTGCCTCTGGGCTGGATGTGCTTGCGATTCTTCTCCCAGCGTGCCGGGGACAGCTTTGTGCATGGAAAGCCGCAGACCCCGGGCAGTTCCCAAAGCTTGGGAGCTCTCGCTGTGAGCCGGGGGTCCGATCCCAGC
>VZRL01002572.1:83303-94910 GCA_013397895.1 Origma solitaria | reverse complement strand
TAACTCTAAGCCAGAAAGAAACAGAGAGCAGATGTCCTCGCGTGTTTTTCTGTTCCATTAATTGGGAACCTTTAAGGGACTGGACCGGGACTGGGACAGCTCTGGCGCGTTGTTTCCTCCCCGGAGAGAGGGAAGCCTGCGCGGCTGTTGAAAGCTCATTCCCTCGCTGGCGGTGTCCTTTCATCACTGGGGACGCTGAGTCTCTTGTCCTGACTTATTCAACCCCAGCACTATAAATACGGGTTTGTTGGTGGTTTTTGTTTGTGGTTTTGAGGTTTTTTTTCGTTGTATACTTTTTTTTTTTCATTCTGCTGAGCAGAGTGCTGGAAAGGGCTGGCAGAGTAATATTTAACAGGAAAAGAACTCGAAAGCTCAGAGCATTGTGTTACAGTTCACTGAGTGTCTCCAGCACAGAACAAAACTACACTGCTTGCATTATTTGGGAACACGCTGAAGCTGCTGACAGGTTTGAATGGTGATTTCTGGTTTTTCCTGGTAATTAATGTATTTAATGCCCCAGGAAGTCCTTGCTAAAGGAAGCATAGCTTTTTGTAAACAGCTTTTACTGATGGGATGCATTGTGCTGGGTGGGCAGGAGGGGTTGATTTAGTGATTACAAACCAGGAGACAAAGGCAGAGCAGCGAGCAGTGACTTCAGGGCCTGAGAGAGTTCTTGTCCCACTGTGGGGACAGGGCTGTGGGTGCCAGGTTGGGGCACTGAGGGTTTGCCAAGGGCTTGAGAGGCTCTGATGGAGAACAGGCTGCAAGTGTGAGCTATCAGCTGCCTGTGTGTGACTGCAGGGCTCTGCGGAGGGGAAGGTGCCTCATTGATTCAGCAAGTTGGGATACGCAGGAAATCCTGGGACAGCCTTCATGCTGCATTTCTGTGTTGCACACAGGATTCTTTAGGTTGTGTAGAGTTTTTTATATCACACAAGCACAGAAGGATACAAACACAGAATGGTTTGTGCTGGAAGGGACCTTAAAGCCCATCTCATACCATGGGCAGGGACACCTCCCACTGTCCCAGGCTGCTCCAAGCCCCATCCAGCCTGGCCTTGGACACTTCCAGGGATCCAGGGGCAGCCACAGCTGCTCTGGGCACCTGTGCCAGGGTGTCCCCACCCCACAGGGAAGAAGTTTTTCCTAATATCCCATCTAACCCTACTCTCTTTTGACATTGCATCAGTTTGGCATTGTGTACAGGAGCCTCTGTACTCCATACAGGAATCTCTGTAGCCCATAAAGGATTCTCTATTTTTTTAATACAGAAAAGCCTGAAGGATATGAAACTCACAGAGGTTCTTACAATAGGATTGAGATGTGCATTTTCCTGGTAGATGAACAGCTTGAGTTGCAGAACACCCAGGCCAGGATCTGGGAGCACACTGTCCCACAGGCTGAGTGGCCAGTCCAGGACAACATCCTAAAGCTGCCATCCAAAGCGGGCAGCAGACTTGGCTGCCTTGTTGGCAGGAATTCATGAAGGTTTCCTGTCCAGCCCTGCTCCTATCTGCTCACTGCTACTGCAAGCATGACTTTTATTAGTCACACTCAATTCTTCTTCTCACTTCCCAGAGAATCACTCCGGATTTAATGCACAAAGGAGCTGCTGAAGCCCTGAGTGATCTCGGATCAGCAGTTCTTGTGTTCTTGGGGTAAATCCATCAGTCCTGAACACCCTGTGGGGTGCTGGTGTTTACTCAGAGCAGCCCCTCTGCCCCCCTGGGGGACATCCCATGCCCTGGGCTCTCATGCCCTGGTGCCAGGCAGGGATCAGCACAGCTGAAGGGTGCCAGGGCCAGCAAATGAGCCCTGACCTGGCCCATTGTTGGGCACGTGGGAGAGGAGAGGAATGTGGTGGGGCTGACTGTGCTGCTTTATTGAGAGGCACAGAAACCAGGAAATGCAGCCAAAACCTATGGCCCTCCTCAGGCCTCGTGCAGGGAGGGATGACCTAAGGCAGGAATGGAGATCACAGAGAAGGGAAGTGAGAAAAAAGCTGCAGGGATGTCTGAGTCATTTGCTTTCCCACTGACACACATAACTTCGTGTTTTCACAACCACCTCCACGGAGCAACGAGGTTATAAACTGATTGCAGAGGCCTCGGAGTGCCAGCTGCTCAGAGCGGGGATCCCTGTGCCCAGCTGTGGGCTGGTGGTGCAGCTGCTCCCAGTGGGAAAGGGCACAGGGAAGGGGCTCAGCCCTGCTGGAGCAGCCCCCGGAGCAAACACAGCCCTGGATTCACCCCATGTAACAACAGCACTGAACACACAGCCGTGGGCTTGCCGAGGAGGTGCTTTGGAGGGGATTTGGCTGTGCTCAGGCTGAGGAGGGGGAAGGAGCCCATGGATGGGGCTGCCCACCATCCTCTGTTCCCATCCAAAGCATTCCCTACTTCTGCAGGAACCCAAATTCCTTGGAAAGGCAAAGTTTCCTGTTTATATCAGTCTGTAATGGAAGCGTCAAAAGGCTTGACCCAGCAAATGATTGTGTCTTTAGGAAGGAAAATGGGCACTCCTCTGGCAGCACATGGGAGCTGGGTGGGTTCCCATCTGGGGTTTGTGCTGATCCATGTGGAGAGCAGGAAAAACAGCTGGGAGTGTGAGTTCCAAATTCAGCCCTAACCCTGTCTCTCCTGCTTTGGAGTGTTTATGGGCTGTACTTGGAGTGAAGCAGATGGTGGAAAACCCAGGTGAGAAAGGATTTCTACAGCACTGCAATCTCCTGAACTGCTCCAGCCCTTTGGTAAATGGCAGATCCAGGGAGGTGCAGAGCCTGGAAATTATTTCTGCAAAAACATTGCTGAGTCTGCAGTGGTTTTTTTAAAACTTTAACAATCTGAAAAGCTGCAGGGAGTTTCCCAAAGCAGTGACAGGGCCTTTTCTGGATCGTTACATGCTCAAAGCAGGGCTGGCTTTCTGCTGCAGGAACAGAAGCAGAACATTCTCACAGACAAGCTGCTTTTCTGGGGTGAGTTTGCCCAGATCTATTGAATTCGTCACCAACACAGAATTTTCTGGGACTTCTTGGAACAGCAGAGATAAACTGCTGGGTGTGTGATTTGAGGGAAGTGTGGCACAACACCACTGACCCCTGCCAGACTCTCAGAGCTCAGCTCAGATTAATTTTCTTGCTTTCCCTTGAGTGCACACCTTGATGGCTTCTAAAATCTGTCACCTCAAGTCTCACCATCCCCCATGAGCCACTCCTGCCTTGGGATCTGTACAGGTGCTTGGAGGCATTCTACTTCTTTCTGAATCAGTTTTTTTTTCTGGGTAATATTTAACTGCTGATTACCCAGCCCTCCCTCCCAGGAACACGCCAGGACATCACCAGTGAGCAGTGGGAAAAGCCACCTCATTCCAAGCAAAAAGTCTGGATTGTGCCGTGGGTTTGGGCTCCGTGAGCCACAGTTCAGTGCTGTCAGAAAGGAATCTTTTCTCCAAAAAAAAAAAGACCAAGCAAGCAGTTGCACCTTTTCCTCTTTGTTCTAGCAAGGTGGGTCCTGTGAGAGTTCTCATTTGGCAGCTCTTGGTTACACCACTTGGAATTGGTTAATTCAGTGTCTGTGTGTACAGTCATAAGTTAAAAATGTACAATAAGAGCTTTCTAATAATCACTTAAAAAAAGCCGCCAACAAAAGAAAACCTCTAGCATTCCTTCCAGGAACAAGCTGAAAATTGTTCCCAGCTCTCTCTTGATACCTGATACATCATCTATTGGTTAAATATAAATGGGAATTTAGTTTTAATATCTGTTTGAGCAGTGCAAGCTCTGAGCTGCAGAGCTCCAGCACTGTGGCGATGCTTGGGGGGGTTTCCATTTTAAGTTCAAATCCTAGTTCTGTTGGGTATTTCACAAGTGTCTAAGCAAGTCTTTTGATCCCAGTGTGCCTTAGATCCTGGCCTGGAACCAGTGGGAAAATACCTCTGGCTTGTTTTGCTTCCATATCCTGCATAGGCAGCCCTACCCTGAAGGGTCTGGAGTGGTTTTAGGATCTGAGCTTGGTGGAGTTCCTGTCATTCCCGTGAATAACTGCATTCACACAGAGGCAGAGGGGAAATGTGTGTGGCCCAGAACTTTAAGGCAAAAGAAGAGTTAGAAGTGGGAAATGTGCAGTTCAGTCTCGTTTAGACACTGCTCCTGGGTGAGTCAATGGCAAAAGTCTACCAAGTTCCTATTTCCAGGCACAGCTTTAGAAATGAGGGTGCTCCTTTCCTGGGGTCCTGTTGTCACTTCCTCAGTTCTTGTCACCTGTGGGAGCCCCTCTCACAACAGGTAGAATTGCTGGGGTTTTTAACTGCTGCTGCTCCTGCACAGAGCTGCCTGCAGTTTGTGCAGCTTCCTCTGCCTTGGCAAGGCAACGAAGTGCATTTAATGTGCATTTTAACAACAGCTCAGCTTCGGCAGCTCATGCCAGAACCTGAGAAAACGCTTATGTAAAGGTGCTGCCCTGACATGGGGACATTCAGGCTCAGCAGGGAGGGGTGTTTGCCTCAGGCCACTTTGAATTGGGCTTTTCTTTCCTCCTTCCTCCCTCTTCAGAGCCTCTCAAGGTAAATCCAGGCACGTTCAGGTCTCACTGAAGGACATTGTGTTTTTATTACTCTCTGAAATCACAGCCTGCCTCGATCCCTGGCGATGTTCCCAGGGATGCTGGGAAGGCGAGGGCAGGAACAGCTCAGCTCCATGCAAATCCCACATTTTCCCAGGTGTGAGCACCGAATCTGTGTGTCCTCCAAGCAGCACCTGCCCTCCCTGGCAGCGAGCTGGCTCTCCAAGCCCAGCTTTCCTGGAAAAACCCTCAAACAAAGCCCTCTGTTCCCTGTGGCCTCTCTGCTGTAATTGCCAGGTGCTGCTGACAGGTGAGCTCTGATCCCCATCTCCTCACAAACAAACCCAGCTCAGCAGGGCCCCTCAGCTGAAATTCAGCAGGGCAGGGGAGCAGGAAGGCTTTAGAAAAGGGGGCATTGCTACCTCTTGCCAGAACAACCTATCCCCTGTATCTGCCAAGGTGTTTGAAATGGAGAAGTGCCCAAAGCTGAAGTTTATATGGAAACATTTCCAGCTCCACAACGTGGGGATGCAAAAATAACCAGCAGTGGGGAGTGAGGGTGAATGAGAGGCTCTCAGAGCCCAGGCAGGTGTGTGTGCACAGGGGGAAGTGCAGCCCTGTGTCATGGACAAAGAATGTCCTGTGATTACTGTATCAAAGTCCACTTCTTCTCCCCTGCTGAATGGCTTTTATCCAGCACTCTTGATTTTCCAAATGTTTTTCTAACCAGAGTAGGATTCAGGCTGAAAACCACTAGGTTCCCCTGGATTTTGCTGGGCTTTGCTGGGTCTTTCTCACAGCAGAGGCTCGGTCAGGTGTAACCTGCTGATTCATGGGGCAGGAAGGGAGCTGGGACTCCAGGTAAGAGCAGGCCTGGAGACACCGACCCTGGACCTCTTGACTTGCTACACAAAGCAGAAAAACCCCAAGCTAATGCATTTTTCAAATTGCACCTTAGCTCGGTGCACCCTGTTGGATAAATTAATCCCTTTTGTAAACAGGCGGCTTCACTCCAACAATAAACATTCTTTGGGTCTGGGTGACTCGGGCACAAAGAGCTCCCCATTCTCAAGGTGGTTTGACCCAGAGGGAAGGCAGGAAGCAGGAATATTACATGGCTTAATAGCAAAATCTCTGGCCTTATTTATTTGGGGTTTTTATTTTGGTAGCCAGAGGAGGAGAAAAAGCCTTCTGCAGGTCTGGCATTTGCACTCTCCTAGTCAGGAGTCATGGGGTGAGAGCTGGATGGGGAATTTTCTGAATTCTGCCCTTAGTCAGAACCCTTGCTCAGCTTTTCCCAGCCTGGAGAGTCTCTCGAGCTCTGCTGTCACTGGTACAACCTCCATCCACTAGGATGGGTGGGGAGGCAGGAACAGCCATGCCTGAGCTCAGGTGCCTCCCAGGCTCCTCTGAGGTGTGGGTGAACCCTGTGCTGTACAATAGGGCTGGGCAAAGTCTAAACACAAAATATTTCAGCTGATGCTCATGTTGCTGAATTAACTTGGCCTTGGCTAAACAAAGGAATCATTCAGTCACAGGAGAATGACCCAGTTACAGGCTTGGGGCAGAGTTATTTTGGTTTTTAGATTAAAAGAAGAAAATCAAACTTTTAACTTGAGGGGATTGATGTATTTTCTGAATGGCCCTTGCATCTGATCCTACATCCCAGTCAGAGACCAACCACTTCCCTTCCTGCTGGGTCCTGATCCCTCTCATTCCTCACTGACCTGCTCTGAAGGTTTTTAACTGCTATTCATTTTTATTGCCAACTGATTTCCACTGAATTATTTCTGGTTATTGTACATCCTGTGCTGTGTAAAATTGCAGTCACCATGCCATGGAGCCACAGCATCCCAGTGGAGCACAAGGGTCCTGCCTGGTTGTACTGGGCAGCATGTGAAGTGGGAAACTCAGCTCCGTATCAAGAGCTACAGAATAATTTACTTTTCAATGGACATTGGGAATGTGTCAGCTCTTTGGGGCCGGGAGCTGAGCTGGTTCCAGAGGGCTCTTTGAAGTGGTGCTCACACCCTCTCGGGCTGAAGGAGCCCTTTAATGGCTCAGGTTTCCAGGGACACTTGGAAAACCCTTATAAAATCAGCAAACAGGCAGGCTGCTCTTCCCAGATCCACGGTTTCACCTACCAAAACACAGGCATGTTTCAGCTGTGCCTTGGAAGTTTATCCACTTCCAGGACCAGACCTGAGCTGACACTGTGCTGAACTCACAATTTCCTGTCACAGCCATGCTGCAATATCCCTGTCAGGGGCTCTAGTTTGTCCTGTAGCTTTTGGAGCTTCATCCCAGGGGTTAAACGGTTTTTCTTCTCTGTGTCAGATGAATGAAGCTCCTTTAAATTCTATTTTATAAAGGAGTTTTTAAACCTTTCTGTGATGACTTTCCCCTTTCTCTCAAGACACATTGCAGAATCCTTCACACTCATTTGCTCAGTGATCTGAATCTCAACCGGAGATGATAATCTAAAAGCCTAAAGCATTTAAAATATCTATTTATCCAAAACCTGTATAACAGCAACAATGCATTATTGTGTTTATATCTTATTTTATCCCATTAACACTGAATAGGGGATATTTTGAGGCAAATTGCTCAAGATTGTACCAAAATTTCCATTGTTCCAATTTCCATTCCTCCAGCAGGGCCAGGTTTCCATCTAGTAGGCTCTGAGCCTTTAGTGGACAGTTGCCTAATTACCACTGTGAAATCTGGGTTGATATTTTATGAATTCATTCTTTTTTTCCCTTCTGTAGCCAACTCAAGATGACGACGGCCACGCCACTGACCAATAACACTCAGCTCTCAGTGAATGTGACCACAAAGTCTCAAGAACAAAGTCTCTATCAAAGTAAGGAAAGGAGTGGGGTGGTGGCTTTTTTTTTTTTTAAGTGGACTTTGAACTTATCAAACTCCAAACATTACAGCGACAACTTTGTAAATATGGCTTTTTTCCATTCCTGCTTCTCTCCCAGGTTCTGGAGCAATAGTTGCAGCCATTGTGGTGGGGGTGATTATTATTTTCACAGTGGTTCTGCTCATCCTGAAAACATACAACAGGTACATGGCCAAGTGCTGTAGTCATCAAGTCAAACCAAGATGAACCAAAGCCACTGCTCTCAGCTAACAGAGCATGCCAGGGTTTGTTGCTGAAAATTTCCAGGAGAATCTAAGCCCTAAAGTGCTGATTGCAGTGTGGTGAACTCACCTTCAGTGCTCTATGATTGGATCATCAGGAAGCATGAAGAGCCCCTTGATGGAGGATGTGTGGTGGGAGCTATTTTTGGGACCCCTGTTGATGTAGGGAAGGTCTGACTGTGCAGCACGGCTGCCAGAGGGGAGGTGATTCCTCACTTCTCAGAGCTCACATGCTCTGGGAGGACTTTTGGTATTTTGGGATGAAATATTGGCTTGGTTTGACTTTGGAGTAACTGGGTTGGTTGTGTGGGAATCTCCCCCAAACTCCCCACGGAGTGACAATTCCCCTCTTACCTTTGGCAGGCGCATGCGAGTGCGGCGCGAGCTGCAACCCAAAGCCTCCAAGCTGGCAGTGCCACCTCCCCTGGGGCACAACAGCAACAGCCTCTCCCAGCAGCCCACGGTGACCTTCATCCCTGTGGACATCCACATGCAGAGCAGGTAACTGCGAATGCTCATCCTCCCTGCGAGAGAAGAGATGGAACTGTCCTTCCCACGGATCTGGGACTCCTCAGCAAAGCTGCAGTGACAGCAACAAGCTGTTATGGCAGAGTGTAATTCATCCTGAGCTCTCTCTTAGGGAGGAAAAATAAGAGCTCTGGACATTTTTTCTCTGACTGAAGTAACTGGTGGAGGTCTAGGAATCATCAGGAGAGCAGCGAGGCCTCTTCTGAGTCTGGATAAACCAAGAAGATGCTCAGATTTCGTGGAGCTTTTGCTTCCTCAGAGACTTTGAACTCTCTCTGCTCTGCTGATAAACAGGAGGAAAAATCTGGACATGCCCCAAACTTAGGTTGGACCTGAGTTTGTTATGAGTTACATGGAACAGGTTTGTGGTTTGTTTTACACATTATGCATAGTACAGGAGATATCAAAATTGTATTTATCATTACTCATATTTCATGTTTCTAATGCCACATATGTATGGGTTGGGAAAGAAAAAAGGTTACTTTTTATTTTCAAGTATTTTTAAACTATTTCTATAAACTGTAACTCCATTTCCAAAGGAACTTTGTGTCTGAGGTTTTTCACTCTCAAGAATTCAGGTTCATTGCTGGAGCTGTGTTAGAATTCTTTGTCTTACACCAAATCTGAGTCCTTTAATTGAAAAAAATAAGCATGGAAATATAAAAAATCAGTGTGGATAAAGCAAGGGAGGCTTTGTGCAGCCCCGAAGTGCCACTCGCCCTGCAAGGCTTTGTTCTCTGGTGCAACCCAACTATTCTTAGCAATTTTTTATTCTCAAAACCAACCCAAAGCGAGGTTGTTTTGCAAGTGTGAGGGCTGTGGGTGTGCAGCAATGGCACAAAGGAATTCCCAGGGACACTCAGAGCCCACTGGGTGGGAACACAGAGCAGCATTGTCACACACTGAGTGCAGATCGTCTGAGTGTGGCAGAGCAGCCCTGACAGACAGACAGGATCAGGAAAAATTCAGGAGTTAAACCCTAAGTGGAAGGATAAGCAGCTCCACTCCCTGGCACATACCACTGGGATTTTATGGAATAACACCCTGGAATAGCCGGACAGAGAGGGAAATTATTGTCTCACTGAATGGATCAGAGAACCTCCAACTTTAGAGCTTTTTGTCCTGCAGCCCCTTCCCAATGTGCTACCAACAGTACATCCCTAAATCCCATCAGGTGGGGAAGATTTTCTATTTTGTATTTCTTCCAATAAGCCTGGATCTCTTTAACATATCAGTTTTACTGTTTTTTGTTTTGGTTTGTTTTGGTTTTTTGGTGGTTTGGTTTTTTTTTTGGTGCAGAAACTAAATTCAATTACTTTGCAATATTTTTTTTTTTTTTGCCTGAAACTGGAGCACAGTTCGGATTCCAAACCAAATATTGAGATAGCTGTTTGTGAAGTTTCTGAATCTCCTTGTAAATATTTCACTTGTTCTGGTTCTCTAACTTATTTTTGTGGCAGGGGTGATTGAGTTAATGCAAATCTAAATTTTTTCAAAAAATATAAAGGAGTTGATTTTCTGTTCCTGTCTCTGGATGTTCTCTGTTCCATGGTGCCAAAATCAAGATTTTTAGGAAACATAAGCCCATCTTACTGTTGTTGTTCTTAACATCCCCAGCCAGACCTACTTCTAGCAAATCTTGTTTATTTTCCATGTGCTTCATTTCAAGCCAACAAAGTTCACAAGCAGAATAAGCAGAACTACTGTAAGCAGTTCCAGTTTCACAGAATTACTATTTCTGGCAGCAGAATTGGCTGCTTTGACCACACCAGCACTGCTCCAGCTGAAAAATTCAAATACCATTAAAATTTCCCTCATATTGGCACCTCCTGCGAGGCCCCACAACCCCTCCTGGCAGCAAAGCTCAGAGCTTGTGCTGAGCAGGCAAAATCACCTTCTCAAGGAACAAAAATCCCTGCACTGTGCAGTTTGGTGTGGATTTGAGTTTTCCAGGAACAATCCCACGCTGCCCTTGCTCTGTGAACAGTGGCTGCTTCAGTGCTGATTCGACCTGCTCCGACTTGGCCTCCAGGTTCCACTTCCCAACACCCAGGTTTTGGGAATGCTCCCCTTTAGCTGGGCCCTTGCAAGAATCAGTGGGGGTTTTTTGCTCCTAAAACGTCCTGAGTGTCTTCAGCAGACGAATCCTCCAGTTGGAATTTTACTGATGCAAACACACTGGTAAAATGTTTAATTTTTTGCTGTTGGCTAAGTCCTGATCCCAAAATTCAGCTTTCCCCCCTTATTTCCATCCTCTTAATCCCAGCAAAGAGCATGGAGCTCCACCTAGTGTTCTCCTGCCTTCCCAAGGGTTCTAACTCATGTTTCTTAAAAAAAACCATAGAGTGATTCCAACTTTACCGACCCAGCTTTACTAAATTCCCTCATCCACGGTGCCAGGACTGTTGAGCAGCTAAGTCTAGCACTGTCCCAAGCTTGGCCATGCAAAACCAAGATCAATGCAAGTTTAAGCAGATAAAATGTGAGAATGTCCCTTGGGTTTTATTCCTGAGTCCCAGAACCAATTTATTTCCCAAAAACACATCTGTAATTCAGCCTGTAAGGAGCCACACAGAGGAGTGACCCACACCAGCCATGCCAGGTTGTTGTTAGTGGGATGGGGTGGACAGCTCATGACTTGTCCCCAGGACAAGAAAGACAAGGAGCTGCTGGAAAGGGTCCAGCAGAGGCCACAAAGATGATTTGGGGTCTGGAGCATCTCCCTGCTGAGGTGAAACAGTGGGAGCTGGGCCTGGTCAGTCTGGAGAAGGCAAGGCTGAGAGGGGATGCCATCCATCCACAAAATATCCCCAAGGGGTGTCAGAGGATGATGCCAGACTCTGTTCAGTGGTGTTCAACAACAGTACAAGGAGCAATGGACATAAACCACAAGTTCCAGCTCAACATGAGGAAGAACTTCTTTCCTTGGAGGGTGGCAGGGCACTGGAGTAGCCGCCCGGGGAGGGCCTGGAGTCTCCCTCTCTGGAGACATCCCAAACCCACCTGAATGCGTTCCTGTGTCACCTGCTCCAGGTGACCCTGCCTGGGCAGAGGGCTGGACTGGTTGATCGCCAGAGGTCCCTTCCAACCCTAACTATTCTGTGATTCTGCGACCACTCTAGAGCCGTGCGTCTCACCCCGGGAGCCCTATTTTGCCGGTGAGGAGCCGAGGGCCGTTCTCGAGGGCTGGAGCGGCTGTGCCCTCACAGAGCGACCCCACGGCCATCACCGAGGGACCCGCGGCCGTGAGGGCACCTGAGATCTCGCGATGTCGGCATCGGCAATGGCTGCAGGGGCCGACATCTCGCGAGAGCGGGATTCGCACCGCACTCACCCCCGCGCGCGCCGCCAAAGGACGCGTCCCGCTGCC
>VZRL01002572.1:81067-82742 GCA_013397895.1 Origma solitaria | reverse complement strand
GGGGCGAGCCTGATTGTGCGCTGTCCACGTTCTTTAGGGTCCACGTTCAAAGCAAATAAACAACTGCCTTTTTTATTTAGAGAGATTTTTTTAAAGGCTATTAAGCGTATTCATAGCAAAAAGGACTTAGGCTGTATTCTTACGTTCGTATTTTATTTTTAATCCTTGAGTTTTTCTTCTCTGTTTTTTCAGCTGTGGTGCGTTTTCTGCAGAAACCATTAAACCTACCCAGGGCCTATTTCTTTTCAGCTTTTTCTTCCATTAATTGGAATGACCTTATTTTGGGGGGTTCTGTGATAATTTTGAAATCCAGTTTAAGTTTTTAAGGTTCATTCATTTGTTCAGCCCATATTATTTTTATTCCCTGCAGCTGGGATGCTTTTAAACCATGGCAGCACACTTAGCTCTTCCCTTAGTCCGGTATTGTGTTTAGGGAGTAACTTCAGAAAAATAATTGCATATTAAATCTGCACTTGTTCCAATGCAGTTGTTAAAATGGTTTAAAATCAGGTAGCTGTGATTGACAGCAGGATTACTGAATTAGAAATCTAATTTTCTGTTTAACTGGCCTGTGGAAGGTGACATTTTATAAAAACAAAAGCAGCATGGCACTGAAATGGGCCTGGTTTTATTCTGGAGGAACCAAATGTGAAATGACAGAAGTGCAGCACAGCAGCAAGAAACCTATTTATAATTCTTTCAGTTCTTCACACTTCTGTGAAGTTTCAGTGCTAATTATTTTGTCTGTCTTTAAATTCCTGTAGCCCTGTGCCCTGCCCTGTTTGGTTCCCTTTGCTGCTTGCCACGTGTTATCAACAGAGCACGAGAAACTTCCTTTCCATTTCCCTTCTGGGTTGTGAAAGAATTAAAAAAAAACCCAACCAAACAAAAAGAACATTAAATTGTTGAGTGACCTGGCAGGTATTGTGGTTTCTTGTAAGTCACGCAGCAGACTGCAAATATTATAAAGAGTTTTAATCCCTGTAAGTGCCTGTGCCACAATCAGACTTTCGGATTGCCGTGTTCTGGAATAGCAAATGGGAATGTCAGTAGATTGTTCTCTTTCAATAACTGCTGACTTTGCAATGTGTTATGTTGCTAATCCCAGGTGTTTTCTGACCTGGAAAACAGCAGTTAGCTGAACTTAGAATTTGAGGGTTTTTCTTATTCATTATCATTTAATTGCTTGACAGTTGATATTCTTGCTTGTACTGGACCCCTTTCTTCCAGGCATGGAGAATTACGTGTATAAAATTCCGTGTTTTCCATCAGTCACGTTGGTTTCCAGAATAACCTTCCCAGCCTGTGGGTTTGTCCTCAATCATGAGCAGCCCAGCAGGGTTTGGATGCAGCCCTGCACATCCTCTAATTCCTCCCTGGTTCTCTTTACTTCTCTCCCAGTGAATTTTCCAGAATTGGACTTGAAGGCCTTTCCCTCCCAAATGATTTAACCTACAGTTTCTGTCCGTGAAAGTGGAGCGAGTTGGTGAACTTTTAACAGAGCAGGATCAATAAAATGTATTCTTTGTACTTCCCTGCACCCAGGGGCTGCTTTGCTTCAGAGAAACTGCCCAAAGGTTTCAGAGGTGTCACTGTAAGCAAACAGAACATTTTTGTTCTTGGACAGAGGAAAAACACTTTATTCCTTTTCTATATGAGTTTATAAAGCCTTTTC
>VZRL01002572.1:53567-76067 GCA_013397895.1 Origma solitaria | reverse complement strand
ATCTCATTCTCGACCCAGAAGGCGCCATAGATCACGGTCAAGGTAGGGCTTCAAGTGTTGATTGGGAAGGTTAAGAATGAATATTTTCTGCTGAAGGTGCCATTTAATGTTCCTGGTTAGTGATGTTTTTAGAGGTGTTGAGCTGTGGATGTTTTGGACCAAATGAGAAAGATGCATTTGGTGCATAAATGTGTTTGGGAGAATTTTGTTTGTGTTGGTTCATGAGAAGATGCTCACGGTGACCAACACTGACTGGAGAAGGAGCTGGGCAGCTTAATATTGATAATGGGGATTGTGTAGTGTTTCTTTGGGACATGGTTTTGATGCTGAAAATGCTCTTTTTCCTCCTTCAAAAATTATTTTACTACTTAATAGATGTTGTTAAACTTCCAAGCCCTGATTGTGTCTGAATGTACACTTCGCATCCTCACCTAAATACAGCCTTAATACGATGCACTTGGAGGAAAGCAGCTCTGCACTCAGTGCCCTGAGGAGAAATTTCCTCAACTATGGGAGCTAGATAGTTGCTTTTCATTGGAATTTCTGATTGTGACAGGTCTTACTCCCCTAGAAGGCGACCCAGCCCGCGGCGCCGGCCGTCCCCGCGCAGGAGGAGCCCACCCAGGAGAATGCCTCCCCCACCCAGGCACAGACGGAGCAGATCCCCCGTGAGACGGTAAGATCCCTGCTTCTTGAGACAGCTGCAAGTGCTAAACCTGCAAAGTTAAAGGGAACTGTAGTTGTGTTAGCAGAATTGCCTCGTTCATCTCACCTTAGCACTGTCAGGTGTGTGATTAGAGTGATGCAAAAACCGCAGTGTCACATTTCCTGTGTGTTGTGGGTGAGTGCAGTTGCAGCTGGGAAATTATTTCTTCTGAGTTAGAAGAGTGATGAGAATTCCACCTTTTTGAAAAGTGGCAATTTCAGAGCTGTAACTTCTTCAAATGGCTCTGGGTAGCTCCCAGCACAGACTGACATGACATCTCTTAGGACTTTTTTGCTTAAGTTTTAGTACTTTTCTTTCCTGCCTGGGGAAAAAAATGAGCACAAGTAATTGAGTTTTACTCGTTGGGAATTTTTAATTATGATTTTTACTTCTATCACGTGAAATTAAATTTGGAGTTGAAATATATTTCTTCTTAGTGTTCTCTTACTTAAAATTCTCCAAGTTTTGCCCTTTGGTGATGAAAGTCACATTTTTCACAGCATAGGAATTGTTCTAGAGGCAAAGCTTTTAGTTGCCTTGCAAAGTAAATTATGTGCCTATAGCAATGGCAAAACAGACATTTGTCTTCATGGGGAGAGAACAGATTCTTATCCTCTTCATAGGAAGAGAATCAAAGTGATGTTTCCTGCGTACAGCAGTTGTTTTTGAGGAAGGAACACTTCCCTTCCTTTCTGTGACACGGTGATGACTATTTCCTGAGTTTGTCAGTATGTTCATTTCACACAGTTACTGGGAAAACTGTGAAAAGTATCAAACATGTATGTTGCAAGATGTACAAGAGCTCCCTTTCAGCAAATGTTTATCTCACTCAAGGTAGGGTTTCTTTTTTCCAGGTTCTCAGGAATTCTGCAGCCAAAGGTGGATTCTGCAGGTACACAATTGCAACAGAACTTGCCACAAATTTTGCCGCAGAATTCTGAGGCCCTACCTTTTAAAATTGCAAAGTAAAGATGAAAGATTAAAACATAAGGATTGATTCTGAATTGTTAAGTTGTTAAGTTGTCTGGAATTTTCACCTCCTGGTGTAAAACATTTTAGTGTACTTGTACACTAAACTCTTATCCAGATCTGCTCTGAAGATCATTTAAGTCACACATGCTAACACAGAGAATTCTCTTAACCACCCAGAAGTTAGAGAGCCCAACCAAAACTAATTGTTTCCAGGGGCAAAGCTTAGCTGGAGCCTGTAGATTGACAGACAGCCAGTGAAGGTGACACTAACAATTTTTAGCTCACTATTGTAGTTTAAGAATAACTGTGCAAGATTGGTTGTTATCCTCTTCTCCAAACCAAGTGTTGAAGGCTGTCCACCATGTTTGGGAAGTGCTGTTGTCTGTGGCTCAGTGTCTGTGCTTGCAAACAACCGCAGTTCTTTGTTCTTTGTGTGAAATGTTCCCCGCCGTGGCCGGGCAGGACCTGACGTGGCCTTTGGTTTGCAGGAGAAGACGATCCTCGGCCTCGCTGTCCGGCAGCAGCTCCTCCTCGTCCTCGTCGCGTTCACGCTCTCCACCAAAGAAGGCTCCCAAGAGACCTGTGTCCAGCCCCCCCCGCAAAACGCGCCGCCTCTCGCCCTCGGCCAGCCCTCCCCGGCGCCGGCACCGGCCCTCGCCCCCTGCCAGCCCCCCGCCCAAGCCCCGCAGGTCTCCCACCCCCCAGCAGTCCAGCCGCAACAGGAAAAGCCGCGGCTCCGTCTCGCCCAGCAGGGCTTCAGGTGAGGGAAGCCATCGGTGCTTGGGTTCCATTTTGGATTTCTGTTCCCTCAAAGATCATTTTTGTATGTGTATGGTTTGTAGGAAAGCATGGAGGAATGGCACAAATTGCAGCTGAGCTGTTTGATTTTGTCTTGTAGCACCCAAGCATAAGAGTACTGAGAAAAGAGAATCTCCTTCGCCAGCACCCAAACCCAGGAAAGCAGAGCTGTCGGAATCAGGTACGGCTTTCACTTCTCAGCTCTGCTTCTGGGGGGGACTTTCAATCAAAAATACCTGATAGTAAAGGGTGGTGAAATGCTGAGCTCTCCTGGTAGCCTGGCATTGAAAGCAAGGGTTTTCAGAACTCTAAAGATGATCACTCATATTGCCTCGTTCTATCCAAGATTGCTTGGGTTAAAAACCCAAAGTGCATTCCAGCCTTATGTTATCCTAAGATTTGAGTGGGAAAACCCCGGGCTCCATGATCTGCTGTCCATGACTTTGCTTCTGCCTGAATAAGGCAGATGTGTATCCTTGGTGTAAGTGCCCTGTCCATGTGTGTCCTTTCAGAAGAAGACAAAGGAGGCAAAATGGCTGCAGCAGATTCTGTCCAACAGAGGCGCCAGTACAGGAGGCAAAATCAGCAGTCTTCATCTGGTATGGAGGAGAGGAATTGCCTAAAATTGGGTTGTAGTTCACTTTTGCGGGAAGTAGTAAATTTCAAATACAGATTAAAACTTTGCTCTGTGCTCTGCAGTGCTGTTGGAAACTTAATTACAGATTTGCCACTCAAAATGAGATGACTTTAATTATTGCTCAGGAAGAATAAAATTATGACTTTTAAGGGTTATCATTTATCTTTCGTTTGTGTGTTTGCATCTTTAAAAGTTGCATTTGTAAACTCTTAACATCGCACACAAATATTGTGTGCTGTGGATTACTTCATCTGTTCTTATTTTGGACTCTTTTATGCTCGAGATCAGTAAATTCACCTGAGTATTTTTGTCTACATAATGTTTCAAGAAGCAACTGCAGTTCACCTTTTAAATTACCTGTCTAGCCAAATTTTATGGGGACAGTTGGATTGCTGCAAGTATTTTTACCCAGCTCTGGCAGATTTATTTATCATTTGGCTTCAGCCAACACTTTTAGTTGATCTGCTTTTAAATTTCGGGTTCTAGTTTTGCGGGGGAGGAGGTTGGTTAGAACTGCAGCATAGCCCTGTCAGTGAGTGATCAGTGTCACGAGGATCATTTTCCAGAGAGTGATTCTTCTACGTTTGCAGATTCTGGTTCTTCATCTTCCTCGGAAGAGGAGAGGCCCAAGAGGTCCAACGTGAAGAACGGGGAGGTGGGCCGGCGCCGCCGCCACTCGCACTCGCGCAGCCCCTCGCCCTCGCCCCGCAAGCGGCAGAAGGAGTCCTCCCCTCGGTAACTCTGCTTGAGACTGAACTCATCCTTTCTGTTATTTAATGTTTGTCTGCTCTGCACTGCCACCAAACGCACATCAAGTCACGCCCACTTTACCCAGTCTTGGTTCAAGATTGCCTTCCTTACACTCATTTGGTTGAACCTGTTCGTTTCTGCCTCAGATAAGTGGCAGATAGATCTGTTTTGTTTTGTTTTCCCTCCACTGCTCTCAGGATGCAGATGGAAAAGAGGTGGCAATCGCCAGTGATGAAAAGGTTGGTTAGAAATTCATCTCTCACATGGCTGTCATTTATTTTGGCATGCATAAGCATTGGCCATCCTTTGTCCTTCAGACTTGCACACTCAGTGAGGGAAATTCAGACTGATGTGCTCCTTAATGCGTTGGATCTGGAACCATTTCACTGGCTAAAAAAAGAGAAGGAACACTGCCTGCTCTGTGTCCTTCAGCGTTCAGTCCTTGTGAATTCACATCAGCCTGTGACATCAGTAAAATCAATGTTATTGCATCTCACTGGTACCTGGAAGCAGCTGAACACTTGAGTTCCTCAGGGGCTCCTCACTCCAGACCCCCAGCTTTGGGGAAGCAGTGTTGGATTCCTGCTGCCACTCACTCAAACCCTCCTGCACACGTGCAACAAGCCATTAACATCTTGATCTTCTGGGTCACAGATGATTTGAGTTCTCAAAAGCCTCATTCCTCAGTTCATGAGACATTTGGAACTACTGGGAGTAGGCCATAAGGAAAATAGTAGTGACTTCTTTATTTGTGCCATTGTTTGCACTGTGCTGATCTGGGAGCACAGAAAGGTGCAGGAAGCTGGGTGCTTGATGGGTTCATTAATTGGGTGTAATGACCCTGGCTAGGGCTGTAATTAAGCCCTAGCATCAGATACTCAGCACACACCGTGATGTGTGAGATAAGGATGGCTTCCTCACGAATGTAACCTCCCTAATTATGGATCCTGTCAAACGCTTCCATGGAAAACAGGTTGGATTCAAAGGCTTTGATCTTGTTTTGCACCACACTGAATTCACCTACTGCCTTTGCATATATACACGTTTAATTAGGACAATTAGTGTATTTGAAGGCTGGGGGTTTTTTGGATCATAAAAGAACATTGTATTGTGGAGCAAACTCTTATCTGTAAAAGTGTGTCTCATTGCCTTGGAGAACAATACCCAGCGTATTTGAAATCAAATCTCACTTTATGGAAATGAGCTGCTTTGCTTTTTAATTGCTCTCGTTTTTGTCTTATCCAATCATTTTATCTTAATTGCTTTCTTTAAAAAAAGGAATATTTCACTTTACCAATATTCCTTTCCTTTAAAATTCCAGGCAAGTATGTGTTGGATTAAAATTCCCGCTTCCAGAAGTCTGTTGTAAACCCTGCACAGCAGAAAATGGCTCATTTGGTGAACAATTCTAATCCAGAGAAGTGCAGTTTAGCAGCCACTCTGTTTCTTTCACTGCATTTCAAGAAGTAAATAACTTTGGATTTCAGATCCATCGATAAAAGCTGTTTTCAGGAGCACAGTTTCACACTGTGAAGAAAATTAACTCCACCCTAGGCAAAATCAGCACAGATCCATCCCTTATTCCAACCATTTGGTCTTTTTCTGGCTGCACGGTGGTGATGGATCGGGTTGTGCACACGTGGAATTGTGTCCTGGCTGCTGTGGTGGGCTCAGGGTCACAGCCAAACACTTCTTGTCTCACACTCCTCAGGAAGATTTAAGTACATTTTGTCCATCAGTGCTCCCAGTAGAATTTCATTTTAAAGTGCATGAAGGAGCTAATTTTGTGTTGTGAAAGCAGAACACGAAGAAGCTCATGGCTCAGCTGGAAGTTTCTGATAAATTCCTGTTTTTCTGCAGCAGGAGGAGGAGGAGCCCCTCACCACCCCCGGCCCGACGGCGCCGCTCCCCTTCCCCGGCGCCCCCGCCCCGGCGCCGCCGCTCCCCGAGCCCTCCTCGCCGAAGGTACCGCGCCGGGCACGGACTGCCAGCTCTGGGTGTGGGCAGAGTGCCCTGCTCCGTGGGCGTGGGCTGCCCGCTCTGGGTGTGGGCAGAGTGCTCTGGTCCCCGTACCTGCCTGGGGGGCTCAGGGGCTGTGGTTCAGCTCTGGGATTGGGTGCGGTGGGTGCGTGGCCTGGGTGCCGTTGGGTTGCTGCTGCAGATCCTGAATTGTGGAATCACAGAGCCCATGGGATGGTTTGGGTTGGGAGAAACCTTAAAGCTCATCCTTACCACCCCTGCCATGGGCAGGGACACCTTCCCCAGTCCCAGGTTGCTCCAAACGTGGCCTTGGACCCTTCAAGGGATGAGGCAACCATAACCTTTCTGGGCAACAACTTTTAAGGAGTTTTATTTTCAATTCTTAGAACTTCTAAAGAATTCAAGTTTAAATTTAGAGAAGTTTAAGGAATTCTAGAGGGGTTTTCCTGCCCTCTTTGGGTGAACTGCAGGGCACTGCTGACTGATTCCCCTGCCTGGGTGGCCCCTGAACGTTTGTTGTCTTTGCAGGTCTCCATCACCGCCCCCTCGCAGACGCTCTCCCTCTCCACGGAGATACTCCCCCCCGATCCAGAGGCGATATTCCCCATCTCCCCCTCCCAAGAGGAGAACAGCTTCTCCTCCTCCCCCTCCCAAAAGAAGGGCCTCTCCTTCCCCCCAGTCCAAGCGCAGAGTGTCCCACTCCCCGCCGCCAAAACAGAGGAGCTCCCCCACTGCAAAACGGCGTTCCCCTTCCATATCTTCCAAGCACAGGAAGGGCTCTCCTCCCAGCAGATCCAACAGGGAAACACGTTCTCCACCCCAAAACAAAAGGCATTCACCTTCACCACGGCCTCGAGCTTCCCACCCCTCCTCCAGCCCTCCGCCACCGCGCAGGGGAGCGTCGGCATCGCCGCAGAGGAGACAGTCACCCTCTCCCAGCAGCAGGCCCATCAGGAGGGTGTCCAGAACGCCAGAACCCAAGAAAACAAAGTAAGAACATTCTTCTTGGCTTGTTTGGGTTTGGTGAGGGGTTGTTGTTTCGTTGTGATGCAGTGGAAGTGGCTAAGGAATCCCAGAGTGGTTGGGCTGGAAGGACCTTAAAGCTCATCCAGTGCCACCCCTGCCATGGCACGGACACCTGCCACTGTCCCAGGCTGCTCCAAGCCCTGTCCAGCCTGGCCTGGGACACTGCCAGGGATCCAGGGGCAGCCACAGCTGCTCTGGGCACCTGTGCCAGGGCCTCACCACCCTCACAGGGAGCAATTCCTTCCCAATATCACACCTAACCCTGCCCTGTGGCATTGGGAAGCCATTCCCCCTTGTCCTACCTACATAAAAAACCCCTCTCCCTCCGTTTTATAAGCCCCCTTGAAACCCTGGAATGCTGCCACGAGGTCTCCCCAAAGCCTTGCCTTTAATTGCTGTCTTTAAAGAAAAACTTGTCTTTAAACCTAACTGTGGAAGGGAACCAACACTTCTCATTAGCTCAGAAATAATTCCATAAGTGGTTATTCAAGATAAACTCCTAAAATTGGAAATTTTTTTGTCTTCAGTGTGATGCTGCTTTTATGAACAGACAGTGAAAGGTGTGGTGCTGGCTCAGTATTTTTTTCCGAAGGAAGATGTAGCTGAGTGGAGAGCCTTGCACTTCGCACTGGATGGTAAAAGAGCATTGCTGTTCTCCTGACTGTTAATGTGGTTATAACTCAGTGATAGCAGAAAGGCAGCAGTCAGTTCTGAGCGGCAGCAGTCAGTTCTGAGCGGCAGCAGTCAGTTCTGAGCGGCAGCAGTCAGTTCTGAGCAGCAGTCAGTTCTCAGCGGCAGCAGTCAGTTCTCAGCGGCAGCAGTCAGTTCTCAGCAGCAGTCAGTTCTCAGCAGCAGCAGGCTTCTTGGACAAGCTCTCAAAGTGCATTATCCCTCTGCATTATGGATCCTCTCTGCTCTTGGATTGTTTTGCCTTTTTTAACACATCAGCAGAGCAATTAATGATCTTTGAAGTGGCAGCTTGACCAAGTTAAAGCACAGGTGTTCGTTCGGCACTGCTGTTAATATTTCTCTGTTCTTTGTCTCTGATTGTGATTCTTGTGTTTCTCAGGGCTTCCACCCCCAGCCCCCGGCGCGTGTCCTCGTCCCGATCTGCGTCAGGCTCGCCTGAGACAGCTCCCAAAAAGCACCAAGGACCTGTATCTCCTGCTCGGTCTCGCTCTCCTTCTGCCAACTGGTCACCTGCAAAAAAGGCCAAGAGCCCAACTCAGAGCCCATCACCTGCCAGGGTATTTGTTTGCTCATACAGCAGCGCTTCTCTGGCTCCTAGGGCAGGTTATTGTCAGGAAGGCTGAGCTGCAGAGCAGTTTCGGGGTTATTCACAGGGGGCAGAAATGCTTGGGGTCATTTTTCATAGTTAAAAACAATTTGCAGCATAAATTTTTCAAACTTAACATCTCCAAATATGGAAAAAAGTGCTGTTCTACAGAAAATCAGACTTCCGGGGAAAATAAGTCTCCCATGTCATGATTGCATGTGAGCTTCATGGCTTACAAAGGGAGGTGAGCTTATTTAAGCTTAGTGTCCTATGGAATATTCCTAGGGGGAAGAGAACAGATTATTTGGTATCTTCACCTCTCTTTCTGAGGTGTTTCCCAGAGACAGTTCCATTCTTTGCCAGAGAATTTTGAAGGCTTAGAGATGAGTTGTAACATCTATTGAATTATTTATTACAGAATTCAGATCAAGAAGGTGGTGGCAAGAAGAAGAAGAAAAAGAAGGATAAGAAGCATAAAAAGGATAAAAAGCACAAGAAACACAAAAAGCATAAGAAGGAGAAGGCAGCAGCAGCTGCAACAGCTGCTGCTGTGGCTGTTCCAGACACCACCTCAGCACAGGAAGACCAGGAAGCAGAAACAGAACCCAAAAAGGTAAGAATTTGGGACTAGGAATTTGGGACCTGGGCTTGGCTTTCTAAGAGTCCAGTAGGAGAAGATAGGTGGGGGTGGGTGTGAGTGCGCTCGTGCTGTTCTGACAGCCCTAATTCCAAAATGGGACTGTGTGTGGCTGATTCAGAGCGGGGATTTGGGTGTTGGGAGGGCTCAGCCTGCGGTGTTTGAAGCACCTCTTTGTGTTTGTTTGAAGGAGACAGAAAGTGAACCCGAGGACAACCTGGATGACCTAGAAAAGCACCTGCGAGAGAAGGCCCTGAGGTCCATGAGGAAGGCGCAGGTGTCCCCCCCCTCCTAGGCCAACCCTTTGATATAATGTACATTTTATTTGGTTTGTACTCAGAATTCAATTTCAAATTGCTAAATGTGTTTGAGCTTTAGAATATAACATTTGTTGTAATAATTGCTAGGTTGAGGTTCACCATGTACAAAGGGCATGGATTTACATTACAAAAGGTGTCCACAGTGTACTAGTGACATTCTTTCATTGACAGTCAGCATAATTTCATTTAGAGTGAGACTTTTTAGAAGCAGTAGGAATTTGTTTTGGAGGTTTGAAACATGACCGTCGATTCCCTCATTGCTTTGAAATCCAGCAGAGCCTTGAGCAGAATTCGTGAGGGTCTCATTTGACTTCTTTTATATCACTTACATGATGCTACCAACCTTTGTGGTTTGTAGGCTTGCCCAGGAGTAAAACCACTGCAGAATTCCGAGGAAGTACATCTCTGTTTTAATGCTTTCTACTGTTGCCTGTATAGTCTCCATTGAAGCCAATCAAGAATAGCAATTTAGAGTGGTACATAAATGAAAGCATGTTGTTTACCAGGACACTGTGGGTTTATATTGATGTAACATGTTGATTTGGAACACTGGAATTTCATTTGTATTTTTATGTTCTTTTTTTAAAGGGCAGTTTCCATGATCAGCAGTCCCAGAAAAAAAAAAATAATTCCTTCAGTTCCATAAATTTTGTTTGTGAGCTGTCGTTGCCCCATTCATAAATCTTGTCTCGTTACGGTTCTTCAGAATGGTCTGAGCAACTTTCAGAGCTGTGTTCTTTGAAAGTTTAGAGGAACCTGAACTTTGGATATTGTCATGTTTTCACTGTTCTTTGTTTTTGTTTTTTTAACTAAAGCTATATAAAGCTTGTGGATTAAACAAAATAAATTTCTAAATTTAAACAGATGTTGGCTATTTTTATATGGACATTTACTTTGCTAATCAGCTTTGTTTTGTGCAGGGTTAATGACTGCTCAGAGATGAGAAAGTGTTTGATCCACTGTGCTGGCTCTGGAAAAATTGGGGCTTTTAAGTGGCCTGGGGGAGTAGGAAAAGCCCTTTAATTAGCGATGCTTGTGGAGTTCTTGCCAAGCAGGAGTCAAACTGCCTTACCTGGGCAGTGCTCTGAGAGCATGGAAGAGCTTAAATTAAATTTTTACAGTGAAAATTTATTGTCAGAGCAAGTCAAATGTTTCAAGGTCCTGTGAAAAGTGACCAGCAGGTTTGAGAAGGAGCTGTAGTGGTGTGAGAGCTCATCTGAGGAGTCCTGGGGGCTCCCTGCCTTTCCACGGAATCACAGAGTGGGTTGGGTTGGAAGGGACCTGACAGATCATCCACTTCCACCCCCGGCAATCACACTGGAAACGCTGCATTACTCTGTGGGGTTTTTATGAAAGCTCAAGTTGTGTTTCTGAAATGAGCTCAGTTCTGAGGGCTGAGGTTCCTCTGGAAGTGGAAGAAAGTGGAGGATGTTTGTGAATTCTTTGTGTCCTGCAGTGGATGTGATGTGCACAGTGAGGTGTGGCTTTCGATGAGCCCCTCCTTGCCGTGGTGCAGGGTTGAAGCTGAGGCAGGGCTGCTCTGGATCCTGGCTGGAAGGGGATGTTTTTTAAAAGTCCGTCTGGGTGAATTTGGTGCTTGTGGAGCCACAGGCCCGAATTTGGGACGTGCTGATCCTCGGTCACTTGGATTCCCCTGGGCAGGGGTGCAGCCCCAGAGGGTTTAATGTCTCCTTTATCATCCCAATCTTGCTTCCACCTGGGTTTGGTGACCTCTGAATGCCTTTTAATCTTAGCACTAATAGAAGTTCTTTAAATACATTCAGGACCTGAGTCAGTGCTTATCTTCCCTCACCTATTTCCATCTCCCGCCTCCAGGACTGCTCAAGGACCTCAGTGCTGACTTTGGGTGGCCCAGGCCTTCCCTCCACCTCTCCATCTCCCTTGCAGTTTGTTGTTGGTGCTCCCTGTGTCTTCTTTTCATTAATCCATAAAGAATGGAATGGTTTAGGCTTAAAAAGAGCAATTAAATACAGTGTTTAAAAATAATGTAGCTTCTAAATTGTGTTTAGCTTAATGTTTTAATTCCTTCCTACTTACCTAGTCAAGCACTAACATTTCCTTTAAAAGCCACTCAGGGGATAATCAGCCCTCTCCTCTCCTGAGCTGTCCCTGTCCCTGCTGTTGCACAGACCCGTTTTAGCCCAGAATCTCTCTCTGCTGGGCTGGTTTCCATCTGTGTCTCTGCTGTTCACTGACACCACTGATTCACTCCTGATCCTCTAATTGAGCTCCTGTCATCCAAACCCAAACTTGTCTGATCCCTTCCCCACTCCAGCTTCTTGGTTAACCTCTCTGTTTTTAAATCCTTTTATTCGTAGCTCAGAAATGACTCTGCAGGTGCTGGTGTGATGGGGCAGGAGCTGCTTGGATCTCTCTTGCTCTCTGTATCCTGGATCTGCTCCTGCTGGATTTTGGCTTCTTGACCCAGGCCACCTTCCTGAAGTGACAGACGCAGGGTCTAGGTAAGGGACTTGCTGCTGTAATTGTATCTAACTCCACAAAAAGTTGAATTGGACTGTGCAGTTGAAATGGAAGTGAGTCCCCGGGAGTGAGTGTGAGGCTCAGGTGAGTCACAGGTCAGTCTCTGTAGCTCCTTCTGAAGAAAGATGTGTTTGTTGTGTCAACAGTGGGACAATGGCAGGTGTGTGTGTGTGCAACAGTTCCATGTTCATAGAAACTCAGGCCTGGATTGTTAAATTTTTCCACTTGTGTGACTTTGGCAATTTGCCTGCGAGTGCTGTGTGAAGCTTCCTGAGCTGAGGGATTTACCCTGAACTGCCTCAGGACACAGAACTGTTCTGCTGCTGCTTGGGCAGGGCCTGGTGCTCCCTGGGAGCCCAGGGGCTCATCCCAGCACCAGGGCAGAGTTCTGTGCTCGGAGCCATCCCAAAACCTCACACAGCAAAGCCTGACTCGGATCCCTGTCCTGAGCAGGGAGGGCTGCAGGGAGGGCCCTGGCCTGGGAGGAGCAGTGCTGCGCTCTGCCTTCATTCCTCCAGCACCAAACTCCACATCTCTGTGTTGGTGTGCAAAGCAGCTCTGGGAGGAGCAGCTTGCAGCAGGGCATGGAGCTCCATTCCAGCTGTTGTGTGTCACAACTTCTGATTTAGTACAGGATCATCTCATAAACCTTGATTTGTCTGCTTGAAGTCCACTGTGGATGGTACCAGTGTATCAAAGCAGTCACAGCACTGACAATTCCAACGAAATTGTTTTTCTTTTAAATCAGGTCTTACTCATTCCAATAAATGGAATGATAAAGTGGAAGTAATTGTATCTCTTCCAGGATAATAAAAAGATTATTAAATCTCAGCACAATGGGGTAGGCAGTTGTGTATTCCCAGACTCTAATCAGCAGTTTGACTTTTGAACTTTACGCCGCGATCCTGGATGAGTTCAAAGAGGCTGGAGCTGCTCGAGTCCCTTCAGCCAGGCTGTGAAACAACAACTGGGGACGGTTCCCACCCGCTGGCTCGGGCAGAGGATGTCCTGTACCAGCCACTCTTATCTGGGCTCGCTCTGGCTCAGAAATCAGATAGTCCCTGCCTAAAGTCCAGCAGGAACTGGGCTCTCCTGCTGTGACACTCGAGGGGTGGCACACCTCAGCTGTTCTGAGCCAGGTTCTGGGGGAAAGAAGTGCTTTGCTTTGTTAGCGCTTGTTCCGTTTAGTTCTGACTCGAGCCACAGCGTTTCCTTCTGCTGTGAGTGGAGCTCAGGGAGAATCCAACACGGTTAAAGATCTCATGGTCTGCTGGTGAGGGTTTGTGTTTGCTTCCTTGGCTGCCTGGAGGCAGTCAGGCAGAGAGGTGGTGAATTTTTCATATGTCTGATCCTGAGTGTAGATTTAGCCTTGGGAAGATGCTCGGGAAAAGTGGGATTGATTTTAATTCCTCTTAAAGTAGTGGAACAACCAATACAGAGAGGGAGATGATGTCCAGAGGGGTCCCCAGTTCTCACTGCAGCTTTGTACCTACACTGCTCTGCAGTGCTTTTGCCTGTGTCTCAGCAGGCTGGGCATGGCTGGAAGCTGTTCCTGAAGGAATGAGGATCGCAGTTTGTCATGGAGCTGGAAATGAGGGTTTGGGTTTAGATTTTCCCCTTAGTCTTTTATTTAAAACCATGTGTGCCTCCTCTGGGGTTTGTGGGTGTCGTGTGTGGGGGCTCAGCCCAAGCAGCGAACGGGAGCTGTGTGGATCCAGCCCATCTCCCAGGGAGGGAAAACACTGCGGAATTCTTCCTTAGCTGGGAGTGTCGGATTTTGTAATGGGAGCTGGCCAACTCCCGGGGCAGGTGAGTCAGGTGTGACGCCCAAACGGGGCTGGGTGAAGGCAGGATTGGAGGGGTGTGACCCACAGGGCCACCCGCGCCCCACTGTGCCACACGTTCTGCTTTGGGCTTGTGCTGAGCCTCTTGTTTGGATTATCCTAAAAATCAGCGCTGCAGGAGGGAATGTGATGGCTCCCAAACCGGGGCTGGGGTCAGCGCCAGGAGTGCAGCTCCCTGCGGATTGGGATGTGCCACAGGGGGAGGACTCTGAGCCTTCAGTGCAAGGTGTTTTAATCACCAAGTAATTCATTATCTTTGGAGTTCGTGTTGTAGATTCTGTAAGAATCGTGGGTTCTCCATTCGGGATCAGTCTGTTGGGAATGGAGTGGTGAGCCCCTCCCAGGGCCAGGTGTGGGACTTGACCTCGGGGCCGGGCTCAGGATGGGGTCAGGAACCATTCTGAACTCCACATCTGCTTCCCCGGCCCGAGGAGCTGCGTGCAGGAGGGCTGTGGGGTCCGGAGCGACCTTCCTCCCGCACAAAGGCAGGATGGGGCTGCCCCCGGCCGCTCCGGCATCAATGGGGTTTTGTGCCGAGCTCCGGGCAGGACAGGCCGGGGGCAGTGGGGCTGCGGCTCCCACAGCCACCCCTGCATGGAGGATTGAATCCTGGGGGCAGGCGCTGCAAGCGGGGAAATGGAGAGGGACCTTGGCTGGCTCATCCTGCAGAGCTCAGGCTGCTCTTTGCGGCTTGGGAGAGGAGTGGGGCTGGGCCTTGTGCTGATCCGGGCAGGGTGGGCGATGCTCCGAACCCCTGGGAAGTTCGGAATCCTTGTGTTTCACTTGAAAGAAAACACGGAAAACAGCTGTCCTGGGAAAGCAGGGCTGGGGGGAAGGGAATTGGAGGGAATTGTTCGGTTCCTCCACAGAGACTTTGTGTTCAGTCCAGGGGCAGAGCTGCAGCTCGTGTAAATTGTTGTGGCTATGAAATAAATGGAATTGTGCTGCCGACGTCAGCTGGGGAATGGCCCCTGGAGAGGAGGGTCAGCGCGAGGGGCCGGGCTCTCCAAAGCACGTGCAGTCCTTATCTGCTCAGCCAGACCTTCCTCTGTCCTCACCCTGACCTGTGCTGGTGCTGTGTCCTGCTCTGGGCTGGCCCCAAGTGCACAAACCTCGGCTGCCTCCGTGGGGTCCATCTCCTGACCCACACATGGCGGGGAGAAGGGAATGTCGGGGGGACACACCCTGGGAATCTCTCAGGAGGTTATTTACCTGTGGGGGCTTTTTGTAATTCCTCGTTCAGGCTTCAAAGGAAGTGCCAGATGAAGCTAAACCTGGTGGAGTGGTTGTGAGAAATGTGGATCCCTTTTAGGAATAAACCCCACATGGTTCCCCTCTCCAGGAGGGAGGAAGCTCCCATTAAAAATCGATAGTCTCCCTGTCAGCTGGATTTTAATTCAGCAAGTGGATTTGACTACTGATGTGAAAAAAATTACCTTTGTCACTGTGCTGACATTTTTTTAATGAGACAGAAATGGTTTGGCACCTTTCCAGCTTATTAAAACCTATGAGTCCACCGGCACAAGGAGACAAGAAGGGAAAATTACATTAAGTGCATGATTGGCAAAACAAAATTGAGCTCTTTTTTATTTATTTATTTTTAATCTATTACAAGAGTGTGAATGAGTCCTTCTATTATTTATGGGGGAGGATAAAGGGAGCTGTGGCTGCGGCTGCAGGCAGACTCCGCTTTCAGTTCAACTCTTCTTTCCAGACAGGGAAAGTGGACACCTGCTGTTATCCAGGACAGAGATAAGTGAGTGGAGTTGTGTGAAAAGGGAGAGATCCTCATGTTTTGGGGGAGAGCGGAGCCCCAGGGATGGTTGAACTGCACAGGTCCAGGGTTTGTGTCAATGGTCTGGGAGCTCCCAGCTCACCACAGGGCACCTTTCTCCCCTGGAAAAAAGCCTTCTCCCTCCCTCCCTGCCGAGGGGATCAGACTGTTTCAGTTGGTGCATCCCATGAGCTGAATCCCCCCAGGTCTCCATCGTGCTCTGATCAGCTGCAAGAGCTGCTCGGCAGCCCCGAGGCTTTGCTGCATCCTCACCCAAAGCAGCGCAGCTCGTCCCAAGGTCGCCACGTTGCCCGTGGGGGTTTGGGCCCTGTCCAGCTCTGCTTCCTTCCTGCCTGCCTCAGCCCAGGCCTTCCCCTGCCCGCACAGCAGCAACGGCAGTGCAGCCATGTCCATCCCGGTCCTGCTCCCTGGCCTCTCCGGGGGGTTTTGCACGGAGGGGCTGAGCTGGGATTGCTGACACTCTGTGGGAATCCTCTGGGATCCCTCCCTGCCTCCGTGTCCCCCTCAGCACCACGGGGTCAGCGTGCCCTGGTGATGTCATGAAGATTGCCGTTGATAAAAAGCCTGGTGAAGCTCATGTGATGAGCGGCGTGTGGGGATAGCTGAGGCTCTGCTGGCAGCTCCAGAGGGCACTTTGCTGCAGAGAGGCCGAGGAGGGGCTGGCCCTGCTGGTCCCATCCCCCGGGTGAAGGGTGGGTGGAGAGAGGGGTTTCTCTGCCAGCAGAGGATTTGGGTTTAACCTCTCCAACTGCACATCCCACTATTAATGAGCAGCCAGGCTACCATTTGAATTTCAATGACATCACAGATGCAGCACTGCTAATTGCTTATTTGCTTATCTGGAATGAGTTTTAAATCTGTGAAAGAAACCTGAATCACAGAAACCTCTTGTGCAGCTGATTAGGGCAGGGTTAGAAAAGCAGCTGCCCGTGGTTTAACCCCCTCAGGGGCAATTCCTCCCCTCTGCCATCTCTGTTTCCATCCCATTGCCCACCTTGCTGGGAAGGGATCACCTCACCTAGGAACGCTGGGATTCGTGGCTGGGATGGAAGCAAATTATTTAGAAAGGAAAAATCCCAGATGAGATACTCTAAGAGCCTGGGTAGGTTTGGACATCCCTGGCTGGGCTGGGGGACAGGGGTGGCTCCTGTCCTCAATTATCTGTCCTGGTTTTGTACCTCAACTTTTGGCTGTAACTGGCTGTTATCGTTACTCAGTAGGAGCCTGGAGAGCCTTATAGCAATCATTGCACAGACAAACCACCGGGGTAAAGAGGTGATAATTAAAATTGCAAAAGCAAGTACCCGGTGATCTGAAATACCAGAATTTCAGCCTGAGCAGGTCGAGCGTGTGCTGCAGATAAGGAGCAGGGAGATGGGAAGATTTGGGAACTCTCTGGTCCTGCCCCGCAGGATTGTTATTGTTCTCCCCATCTGCAGGGCACGAGTGGCTTTGCTGGGGACCGCAGCTGCTTTTTGAGTCGGTGACTTGGGAGGTTTGGGTTCAGTTCCCGCCCTGCTGTGGGCATCCCGGGGATTTGGGATGCCATTCCCTTGGCACTGCCTCAGGCTGCGAGGTTTGGAGAAGGTGGAGGAGTTTCTGTTGCTGTATTTGGAGAGCTGGAGCACTCTACGTGCTGCTGCAATGCAAACAGTTTTATCAGAGAGATTATTTCTAAATCCTGGTAGAAGTGCAAGATCTTGGCCTTTTGTCCTGCCCACATTTCCCTTTCTTTCCCAAGTACTTGGAAAAAAAATCTGTCTCCTTCCAGTGTGACTCAGATAGGAGGAAATAAACCCCACATTCATCATGTCACTGCTTGAGTCAGATAAGCATTTACGCCATCGGTCTGGAGCAGGGTGGCTCTGGGAGAGGTGTTCACTTTGTTCTTTGGGATAAATGTCATTAATCCTAGATGTGGACTTTGCCCAGAGAACCTCCTGGAAAGCTCAGGGGATTTGGCATCCCTTTGTGGTGGTGCACAGCTTCACCCAGCAGAGCAGAGCAGAGATGTAAAACTTCAGATGGTGCCCAGTGGTACAGAAGTGGTTTGAATTTTTGAAGGTGACAGTCCTGCCCTCAATTGGGATGGATTTTCAGGTGCCTATGCTGATGGAATCAGAGAATCATGAATGGTTTGGGTTGGAAGGGACCTTAAAGATCATGCAGTTCCACCCCAGCCATGGGCAGGTTCTCATCCTTGGACACTTCCAGGGATCCCCACAGCTTCTTGGGGCAGTCTGGGCCAGGGCCTCCCTCCCTCACAGGGAAAAGCTTCTTCCTAATACTCGTGGCTTTGGATCAAGCCAGCCTTGATAAAGATAAAGAGGTTTTGGTGTTGGACTTGAATTTTTGTGGGTTTTTTTCTCTCTGATGTTGCGCCACAGCCTGTTGGTGTCATCGCTGTTTTGGGTTGATGCCCTGCAGATCCATTTGGGGGCTGCTGGAAGCTGGGAAGGAGCTGGAGCTGGAGCTTGAGCTGGATCTGGATCTGGAGCTTCCCCTGCCCCACACAAAAAGGAGCTACAGCACACGGAGCCTGCGCTGCCTTTCCACACCTCCCCTTCCCCGGGGCCCCTCAGAACCTGCAGCCCATTAAAAGCCCACATCAAACAGAGTTTCTTCCATTTCAGCTTCGTGACAGGAGCCAGTCCACGGTGCTGGAAGCCAGCTGGGAGCTGCTGGGGTATAATGGACAGGGTTCATTAGGGGAGTCCCCAGCTACCGCAACCTGGAGGCTTTTCAGATGACGGGAATTCAGCAGGAAACCTCGGTGGTGGCATTTGATTGCTGCTTCAGGGGAGTGAGGCTGATTTAACCACTCCATCAACCTCAGCCAGGCAAAGCTAGGGTGGTGATTTGGGGAGAAGCAGGTTGTGTGGTGCTTTTTTCTTAGCCAAATCTCCTTATCAGCCCAGGTGTTTGAATCACCTGGAGACTAACCTTAAAAGAAAACAGCCAATACCTGAATTTATTTACTTTCAGGCAACTTCTATACATAAAGGTGGGGAAACACAGATTTTAATCAGACTCATAAAACTGTCTTCTTTTTTCTCTTTCACAAATAACTTATCAAAGCAGAAATGCAGTGGATTTGGGGGTTTTGAAGGAACTCCTTGACCATGTGCATCTGCACAGTGCTGCCATGATGAGGTTTCCCAGTACTCAGACCCAGCTCCCTTCACAGCAGCTCCATCTCTGCCTCTTGGTCCTTTCCAGGTCTCTTCCTGCAGAAGCGAGAAGCCCAAATCTTTGTTTCCTGATGCTCACAGCAGAGGACAGGCTGATATCTGAATCTGGAAAGTAGGGCAGTGAGAAATCCTGGGCAGAGCACGGCACCAGTCTCCTGCTGAAAGGGGAGAGTCAGGCATTCAATTACTCCCGTTGTGTGTGTGGTTCTGGGAGCCAATTTTCCTTCTCCCCCTGCTTGGATATCACCTCCAAAGGCAGGGAGGTGACAAGCACTTTAAATTCTCCCGTGTTCCACCGGCGCTGAAGGAAGTGAGGTGAAAACTCTGCCTGTGTCAGCATTCCCGAAAATCTGCCCCCAGTGCCTCGGTGGAGGGGACCCACGGCAGAGAGAAACCTGCAGACAATGCCTGCTTTGTCCCCCTCCCTGCTCCTCGGCGCCGCGAGATGCTGAGTCCAAACATTTAACCACAAAATGCATTAATTACTATCCAGCTCCCTGGGGGAAGGACCATATGCCAGTAACCAGGGGGAAAAAAAAAAAGGGAAGAAACATGGAAAGTCCATTGATTGTTAAACGATTCCAACTGCAATTATTGCCACCGAAAGTTCTTGATGAACGTTTCCTAGAAACATTGAGTTCTCCAAGCTCTGCGCTCGGAGCAGTGTTAACTTGGGCCGTGGAACAGAGGAGTGACCCAGAAATGGTGGGATGAAGTCACCGTCCCACACAATGCCGTGGGATGTGTCCTGTGCTGCTGTGGCTCTGCCTCAGCCCACAGCACAGAGCTGTTTGCCGTGCGATTTCTCCCCAGCGGCAGCTGTGAGAGCCAGCTCCACGCGCGTCCTCAGCTGCTCACTGCAGCTAATCCTAAAGTTTGGCATCCACCCCGGAGGAAAATGAGCTATCCAGGGACAGCTGGTTGGGAATTATAGCAAACTGCAAACAGTCGGACACCAGCAGAAGGTGCATTTCCCCCACACTCCTTGCAAGTCTGGCGGGCTCCTGCCCTCCCAGTGGCTCCGAAAGCAAACTCGGCTCAGCACAGGGGCAGTAAAAGAGGAATGACCCATAACAAAATCGTCCCTCCCAGGTGGCAGGTGATGGATGGAGCCCAAAATCCTGCTCGGTGCGTGGATGGGAGGGAGGAAATTGGAGCTCTTGGGGTTACTCTGCTGAGGGGCAGCAGCTCAACAGAGCATCCATGACATGTGTGGCTGCGCTTCTGCTGCTGCATCCCAGGCCAGGATCCCGAATTAGCTCTGGAATGGCAGTGCTGGTATTTTTAACCCAGGGTGTGTCAGTCCTGCCTTTCCTTTAATAGGTGTCCCTGGGCAGGTTCTTCTCCCGGCTGAGTCCAGCGTGGCTTTAAGGAGCTCTGATGAAGCCGACGCTCAGGAGAGGCTCCTGCTTCCAGCCACAGCCAGTGCTGGATTCTCTCCTTCCCAAACTCCCTCAGCACCTTTCTTCTCACAGCAGTTTCATTGTGCTTTAAAAAATGGGATCTTCGTACATGTACCCCACTGAGTGACAACATGACCTGTGTGCTGAGCTCCTCCCGTGCCTGAAAAATTCCCCGTGGAAATAAAAACCCAATTTTGAGCCCCAGGGTCAGCGTGGCAATGAGTTCCACTGGAGGAACATGCACAGCCAGGGCAGAAGAGGGCCTGCTTTGATATCTTTAACATCCAATACCTCCAGAATCAAAAGCACTTGGAAAGTTTGAGATGGAAAAATAGCTGCAGAAAGGCCAAAAGTACCGGAGAAGTGAAATAATCACACATTTTGTTGCTCTGCCAAATGGGAACAAACCTCCTGAATGCAGCATAAAATAATATCGAGGGAGTGACCCACTGAGCGCACCTGGGGGGCCAGAATTGCTTTGTTCCCACTCCCAGGCTTGGTGCAAATTTAGCTTTGAATAAGTCACTGAACTTTCCTGACTCATTCCTCACTGCTGTTAAAGGTGGGTGATGCTCATTTCCCTATGGATTGTTAGGAGCACTGGTGATTTATTATGTAAAGCATGGACAAATTAAGTCTAAGTGTTATTAAAAAAAATAAATAAATCCAGAATAACACAAGCAGCAATTACCGAAGGAGGAAAGAATTGAGAGCTTTCAAGAGTGTTCTGAGCATCATTTGAGGTTTCATTTGAATGGGGAGCATGAGGGGTTTGGTAAGTGGCAACTGGAAATCAGGAAAATGTCATCTGAAAGTGAAATAATTGAAAAGGTATTAAAGCAGAGCCAGGGCTGGTGCAGCTGGGTATAAATGAAATAAGCTATTAGCTGCTCTGCAAGATCCCAGCATGGGAGAGCTTTTGTTAGAACAGAAATGCAGCAGTGGTGAGGGAAAAACAGCCCTGGCAGCTCCTTTGTGGGGCTGGGGAAACATAAAAAAGCCCTGAGTGCCTTGCAGACCTCAAATTTGTTACTCTACACCCACCTTTGTGGGCACCGTGGGAGAGCTGTTTCTTTGTGCTAAACCACTGCCTGCTCACAAGCAGGTGGGTCTGTGCCGTGGGGAGCCTTGTAAAGTACTGCGAGTTTGACAAAACCCTGGGATTTTAAACTTCTTGGTGAAGCAGGGAGGAAGGCTCAGCCCTTGGCAGAGGGGAGTGCCTGGCTCAGTGTTCCTTGTCCTGGATTTAGGACTCGGCTCCTGTCCTGTCCTTTCCCAGCAGGCAGAGGATACGACTTTCCTTTGCCCCTCGTTAATCCACTTCCTGAATCCACATTTGGCCCTAACTGCTGCAAATTTCTTACTCTGCCAGAAAAGTGAATGCAAAGCCTAAGGCAGATGCTTGTGGAATGTCTCCGGGACAATCCCATTTAAGGGAAATTTCTTTCCTTCCCTTCTGTCCTACCCACGTTCCAACAACAACAGCGGTGGGATGGTGTCCGTCATGGTACAGGCTGCAGTTAATGAATGGGTAATTACGGAGGGAGGTTCCTGGCCGGGGCTGGACTGCACAGCCCCACATCGCTTTGGTTCCAGTGACACATCGATTTCCAGCTCAGACTGTCCCACCCCATGAATCAGCGAGATCCCTTGGACTCTACACCAGAGACGAATATTCCCCTGGCTCTCAGGGAGCTGGGGCTGTCCAGGAGCTGCAGGAATGGGAATGAAAAGGACTTTGTCACATCAGTGGCCCAGCCCTGTCAGCACCGGCAAGGGGCTCACAGCAGTTTTTCCTGCTCCAGACGAATTCCAGGGCATTCAAAGCTGATATTTGCGTAAAGACATCCGGTTATGCAGAACCGAGGGCAGCAAAACGCCCGGAGAAAGAGGAGGTTTTGTTATTAGCAGCGAGCGCTCCGTTGGTAACCATTCTGTGTGGAGCCATCCCGGGCCGCATTTGGGTACAAATTACAGGGAGGCTCATCCCGGGTCACAGACGGCATTAGAGCCACTCCGTGCCACCTCGGGCGATGCCACAGCCCCGGCCTGCCCTGGGAACGGCTCTGCCGAGACGCTCAGGTGCAGCTCCACTCAGACTATTAAAAATAGAGTCTGGCCTTCCAAAAAAACAGAAAGCAAGGACTGGGAGCAAGGGCGGGAGACGCCGAGGCATGAAAGCCGCTCTGTTCCTGAGGGCTGGGCCCCGGCAGGCGTGAAGCCGCATGGGGAAAATGTGATCGCGGGTTCTGCTATTTTGGTGGAAAGGCTGGAAAAAGCGCACTTTCCTTCTGATCTTTCACACAGTTCTCCCGCACATTTTTCTGTCCAGCTCCTCAGTTCCTGACCTTAATAGTGAGGGGAAAACTAGGCTGGAGACTCAACTGCTTCTTGGCGTTGGTTTTTCAGCCCACCGCGAACGGAGCTGTTTGCGCTGCTCTGGTGTGGTGGGTCCGTGAGGGGGAAGTTTCTGCATTTCAAGCTTTTCCCTGAGGGTGAAGTGGGCTGAGGCCGTGGTGGGTGGGACACATACCCCGACCCCCTCTTCGGGGCTGGCAGCGTCCATAGGCGCTCCTAGACATTGTCACCAGGCACGGCACCACCCGCGGGCATTGTCTCACGCCGGGGGCAGCCCTGGCTGACACGGGGGGGTTCCCGCCGCC
>VZRL01002572.1:28800-53514 GCA_013397895.1 Origma solitaria | reverse complement strand
CCCGCCCCTGAGGGCAGTCCGCGGCCGCCATGGCCGGCGCTGCCCCCAGAGCTGTCCCCTCACGGAGGCCACGCCCCCACGGGGCCACGCCCCTCAACGCTGCCCAGCATTGTCCCTTCAGGGAGACCACGCCCCCTTTACCTCAGACCACGCCCCCAGGCACGACCACCCCCCTCAGCCCCGCACCCTCGATACTTGCCCCGCCCCGTCATGAGGCCCCGCCCCCGCGCGGCCCCGGCGGGCTCTCGGTGCGGGGCGGGGCCGCGCTCAGTCGCGCGCAGGNCGTGCCGGTCAACGGGCTGAAGGAAGGCGACAAGGAGCCCGTCATCGAGCTCTTCGTCAAGGTACGGCCGAGGGGAGGCGAAGGAAGGGAAGGGAAGGGAAGGGAAGGGAGGGGAGGTGGGGCGGGGGAGACTCGTCCCGTCTGGGCGGCGAGCGCGCGCGCGCCGCGACCGTTGGGCGCCCCCCCCCACGCTCTGCTTTCCCGCCGGGGGCTCCGAGCCCCTCACGGCTCCCTCGGGCCGCTCCCCGCGGACCCCGAGCCCCGCCCGCCTTTCCCCCGGCACGGTGTGGGGGCAGCCCCTCGGAGCCCCCCCGAACACCCCGCGGTTGCGGGGGGCTCCGCTCGGGGCGGCTCCCGGCACAAAAGCGGAGCCGAGGGCGTGTGCCCGGCGCCGGCAGGGAGTGCGGGAGGCGCGGTGAGTCAGAGCGCGCCGATGGAGCGGGCGATAGCGCGGCCGGACCGCAAGCAAAGTCACTTTTGGGGGAAAAGTGCGGGCCGGATGCCTTTTGCTGGAAGATTCCCTGGCCCGAGCGGAGGCTGCCGCGGGTGCGGGGCAGCCCCGCGGGCAGCGCTGGCACAAGGGGAAGAGCCGAGCGCCACAATGGATCGCCCTCGCCCGGCATTGTGTGCCCAGCGAAGCGCAGGAAGGCGGCAAAAAGGCAGCAAAACCACGAGTTACTCCTCGCTCCCCGCCCAAAAAGTCTACTTTTTATGTCGGGAAGCCAATATGTAAAGGAACAGCAGTTTTTTATCCAAACTAGAAGAATGAGCATGTGTTGTACTGCCCTTATCTGGCAAAGATACCATATGGTATCTCCACATGTTTTGCATTCATTTATTGCTGTATGATGCAATATTTTGCATCCTCCGGGGCTCTGGTGATGCAGTATCTTACTTTTACTTCATATCAACAGTAACACCAATTACTCTGTGCAGTCTTCTCTTTCTGTGCTTAAACGTCCTTCAATGAAAACCTCTGCAGAAAAGTATTTAAATTCTTTAGATGAAGTTTCTTTCAATTGCAGTGAGAAAATTGGAGATCTCTTCATCTGGGAGCTTGGGAACTGCTTTGTATAGAAGCCACGATGACAAACATGAAAATTTCCAGCTAGAGTTTTGAGACTAAGTTATTAAATATAGGTTTTATTTCTTAAATGATACTCTTAAAGTGTTGAATTTTTCCTCCATTCAAAGAGGCACGAATGGAACCCGGGGAGAGCAGTGGAGGATTCCAGACCTGATTTTGGTTAGAATATTTAGGCTCTTAGTGTCAAGGTTGGAACTTACAACTGCAGCAATGAAGTTACAGTTTACTTTGAATTATTTATAGCAGTGGATCTTTATAACATGCCAATTTATCTTCATCTGTCCTAAAGTTCACTGACTGATTTTTTCTTATTTTTAAACAAATTGGAGCAGTGATTGACAACAGAATGATTCGGGGGCAGAGGAAATAAGCTTTGTGGGTGTGTTTAAAGAGAATATTTCATGCATGAGGAGTGGCATGAAAGAAGCTGTAAAAATAGTTTTGAGAGAGATGTGTTCATCCTGATTAGTTTGGAATTGGACCAATGAAGTTTTGAGATTATATGAAAGGGGGAAATCAGGGAACTTTTCTGTCCTTTCCAATTGAATCTTCTCCATTGGTGTGGGCTTAAGGCTAAATTTGGGGTTATCAGTGAGGATTTTTTCCCTCAAGGAAACCTTTTCCCAGTGTTATGGATGACTGCTGCACGCTGAGCACTGTCTGCCCAGAGGATAAAGTCCAGGTTAAAATAAGAAGTTGTTCTTGCCTGCCTTTGTGGTCTTCAGCTAAAGGTTATTTCCCAGTAAAACACTTCAGATAAAGGGCAACCCCCAGCCCCAGCAGACAGACCAAAATAGTTGTTTCACCTGGGTGTTGCTGCCTGTCCCTCACTTTATTGAAGCTGTTCGGGATTATCAGGACAGCATTTTTGTAAAGCAAATAAAATCTTGTCTTCTGACTCATTTAGATGCTCACTTCAGAAAATGCAGGCAGAATATGTTAATTGAAGAAAACCAACAGTGTCTGTCTAGAGGAGCACTAAATTTGGATTTTAGTGATTTTTTTTTTTTTTTTTTCCTCTGTCAATGGGATGTTCAGCTGCAGTTTTTTCACGTGGTTGTGGCTGCGATCTAGAGAAATATCTGAAGTTCCTGGGCGTTTCTCCACGTAGATAATCACTTTTCAAGCTGCGTCTGGGACCTACCTGTGCACTGTTAGCCGGGGCAGCTCTTCAGGCAGAGGTAGTGGAAAGGGTTCTGGACCAAAATCGAGCTCTGAGCCTAAGGCCCGCGGCCCTTGGGCGGTGACTGCATGACCTGAGCACAAAGGATTGTAGCAGCCAGACTGAGATGAAACAAAGGTAGGGATTAAAGCTTGAGAAACAAACCTGTGAAGCAGGAGAAACGGTCTGGCTCTGTGCCCGAGCTGTGGGGTTTGAGCCTTATTAAATTGTGATCAATAACAAAATAGGATGGGCGCAGGGTGGGGAGGAGCACACACATGGGTTTCTGTTCTGAATAACTCTGTCAGGGTGTTGTCACCCGCACATTGATACAGTTTTTTCTGGAAGTCAGTGTATCGATCTGCTGTAACTTTGTTATGTTCGTAGTCTGTGATAACTCCATGCAGAATTTGGGTGTTAGATAAGAAAATCTGTCGCAGTGCTGATTAATCTGGTTCTTGGTGTCACAATGAGAACTTTCAGCAGTTTTTCATTCTACAGCTGGTGGGCTGCCTGTGGTCTTTTTTAAGACAACTGTAAATATTTTTCAAGTCTTTTCTCTTGAGAGCTGATTAGGAGAAACCAGTGTCTGATTTCATTTAGTTTCCTCGTACGTTCCATGTTTTATTAATGAGGGAGGCTTCCATTGTCTAACAGGAATATTTTTATGTGCCCTAGTGGCATTTCAGAGCAGTGAAGGCTGCATTGTGGTGAATGTGCCTGGAGAAACTTGAGCTCTGGGATCTGAATGCAGCTCGGATAGGTCACTTGTAATAATAGCCGCACTTTAGTTGATGGTGTGTGGAACTTTATTGTAAATAAAAAATGTGGCGAAGTGACTCGATCGAATAGATCCAGTCACCTGCGGAAATCACAGGACAGAGTTACAAACTGCCTGTGCAGTTCCTGCAGGGGAGGGTGTGAGGATGGAGGTGCTGAGAGCTCACCCCGGGGTGTGCTGGAGGGCACTCAGTGATTCCATCCTCTGCTAATGCTGAGGTGAAGACACAGAGGGTCAACAAGTTCAGTGTTAAAGGAAACAAACACCACTCTCCACAAACAGGAATTTCACAGTCCTGTATCTGCTGGCGTGAGGTGGGTTAGAGCACGTGTAGGGAGCCATTGAGGAAGGTCTCTCCACTGAGTAACGTGTGTGTACTTGCTAATTAATCAGACCTTGGGTTTCTGGCAGATCTCAAGTAAGATGTCATTGCGAAATTGGGCACCTGTGTTGATAATCAGATAGAGTCTACTGTCTGTTTACCTTTGAATTGTACTGTCAGTAAAAAAAAAGCTGTGATTTCACATTTAATAAATCCTCCCCCTCTGAAACGCTCCCAGTGACTGTAGCAGAAGCTTGTCTCCGTTTTTGTATATCTGAACCAAACAGAGATTTGGCAAGTGAACTGTTTGTCTTCCGGGCTCGGGGTCTGCTTTGTTCAGTGCAGCGCTGGGGCCGGGGCAGGAAGGGGATGTGTGCATCTCCAGCAGCAGCTCCCTGTGAGCTCAGGGCTGGGCAGAGGAGGGCGATTTGTGTGGATTCAGGTCTGCCTTTGTCTCACCCTGTGCTCATTCCCTTATGTAAGCTCTGCTGTGTCACTCCGGAGCCCTATAGCTCTGTACATTGGTTTATAACAAGCCATCCCATCAGCTTCTTTGTCATCAGTTTTTTTTCACCCACATTGTAGCTGTACAATTTAAAGGCACATTGGTTCAAGGAAATAACAGAACTGGAGACATGCAGTGCTGCTTCTCAGAGATAGCCTTGTCAGGTTATTGCTTGATAATCTTATTAGATAAGTCTCCTCCTTATGCACCAGATCATCCTTGGAGGGTTTGATGTAACCTCAGCAGCTGAGAGTCTCCTCAACCTGTCTTTGATATGTGTTTGGTGTAAACAGCGAAATGTCATGTGAGGGTTGTTCCTTGGGAGCGTTGTAAGGAGCCCTTTATAAGCTGAGGTGTAACCGTTGTGTTGTATCCTGTGCTCAGTGGCTATAAATCAGCCCTGTTCCTTTAGCCAGCAAACTGTAATTCCTTTCAATTCTGCCTGGGAAAGTTCTCACAGCCAGGAGCATCCTCAGCTTTTTGGTTTGAGTCTGGCCGCTGATCTTGCACTTGGTACAAGAGTTGTTTAAAAGTACAGAGATCGTCTCAAGTGAAAATGTTAATTTTTTTTTTTTGCAAATCATTGGTAAATAAGCTTAACACCTCCTGGCAATAATTTCCAGAGGGATTACACACATGAGTTAGCTTTCCTTCAGTCAGGAATTGCTTCTGACTAATGGTTGTATTCCCTGGCGCCCCTTCTTTCCTTCCCAGTGATTAACATCCAGACAGGTCTGATTGTCAGGAGAACTTGTGTTTGACTTTGCAGCTGAAATATGCCTTAACACTCAGTCACTTTTCCTCTTTTACCTCAGAGGGATCTAAGAATGCTGTGAGTTCCCAGATTTCAGCTGGTGGCCTGTCACAAGCTGTGGATTGGGCTGTAAGGGCCATGGGCAGTGATGCTTGTGAGTCAGTCCCTCCGTGGCTCAGATGCCATGGACACGTTCCTGGAACACAGACCCTGCTACAAAAGACAAATCTGTGCTCAGTTTTCCCAGCTGGGATTTCTCATGGTGTGCACTGAAGGCTTGGAGTGGGAGGAAAAGCCTGTGTGTCAGAGCACATGTTGTGCGGCAAAGTTTAGGGCCTGGAGGCTATCAAGAGTCAGGGATAAAGGAACATTGAGAATTCTGAGGATCCCTGCCTTGTCCTGATGCTGTGTGTGTCAGTCTGTGACAGCGTGAGTGCGCAGGGATGAGTTCACAGAGCAGGGAAGGGCATCACCAACACCAGCGTTCTTGTGAAAATGCGTGGAGAGCCTGGGAATCCTCCTTAAAGAGAGTTTTGTGTGGACATGAAGATAGCTGATTGTTGGGAAGTACCAAGATCCCGGGAGCCCTTCCATCAGCTCAGCAGTGGGTGGGAGGGCCTGCTGATCTGCAGTGGGCAGCGCTGGGGCAGCATTAGCTGCTGAGCAGTTAGTAATCATTCCCCTCCCAGCCCCAGTGACTCAGGGCACTGTCTGCTCCTTCCCTGCTTATCCTGACCTCATCCTGGGCACCGAGAGAGTTCTTTATTGAGCAGTGAGTCTGTCTGAGTTGGAAGGGGGTGAGCAGACAAGCCCTTGGTTCTCCAGCTGGACGTGGATTTTTGAAGGCTGAGCTGTCCCTTCCAGAAATCTGTTTGGAAGAATCTAATTGGGGAATTCCTTGAACTCCGAGCTAAACAGCAAGCTGTGTATTCTGGGAACTGACTGTTGGACTCTAAAGTTTGATTTTTAAAAGTGTTCATTAGCTCAAAGGGACACAAAAAGCCCTGGACTGTTATTTTCTCAGCAGCGTGAGCGTGTTCAGATTGTCTTTAAATGAAACATTTATTGTGATGTGACAAACACAAGGCCTACACACCTTTGTAACAGTGCCTGCATCAATTCCAACTTCTGGCTGGGCTGGGCATACCACTTGAAAATCCACAAGAACAACTTCTAATGCTGGATAACTGTACTTGGCAGTCATTGGATTTGTTGTCATGTTTTGGTGGATGTTCTCTTTTCCCAGTGAGCTGAGCAGTGCAGCTCTGTAAAGCCCGAACTGTAGAAAACAAGGTGCTTTTAGTCTGCCAGAGTAGACACTTGGTTTGTCTAAGACAACAAAATTTAATTAAGGTGGTGGTTGGTTGCAAATTGATGGTTCATGGAAAAATAATTTACATCTGTATTTGTTATCCATCTAATTTGATTTTTATCTTCAAAGTTCTTGGTAAATAACCCATAACAAACAGCTTATTGTCCTAACCAGGTTTGGGGTTTTTTTCCTGCGTATTCTTCAGTGTGGAATAATACAGTTTTACTCTTAAAATAGATGCTAGGTGCTCCTTTGTGATATTAACAGTTTGTGCATATTGTAACAGTTAGAATACCCAAGCCAAAAATTATGATGTTCTCTTCATAGGAGTTTAAATAGAACTTTGACTCCAGGAGCTTTAACTCCTTTATTTAGAATATTTTTTCCCCTAAAAAAAGGATAATAGTTCATTTTTTGAGACTTGTTTTGAGCAGTTTGGGGTTTTTAATTCAGGTCAAATGCATTTGTGGCACAACCTGGATTTCTAGGGTGTTTGTTTCTGCTGAAGTGAAAAACATAAGCTAAACTGCTGCTAATTACAAACATCTTTGTGTGGGAATTCTCTGAGAGCTCAAACTTATTCCTTGTATTGTTGGCCAGACAAAGGGCAAGGAACTTACCCGAGGAAAGGAAATGACTGAGTTCTGCACACTGAATCTCCATATTAGGTATAAACTAAATATAGGAGTGTAATCCAGGAGTGAAGTCATATCTGTATATTTTCCCGAGAAGAGCTAATGAGATCAGTCAGTGCTACTGGACCAGCTTCAGAGTTTTTTGCCTCTCTTGAAGCTTTACTATTTTGGCTGGAGTTTGTTGCTCTGTCCTTTGGAGTGCTGCTTTTCTGAAATAAAGGAAATTGCTTTTTTGCGTGGTTTTATCTAAAAATAAAATCAAAGCAAGCCTGAGTAGATTTCTGTGGACTTTCAGAGTGGTGTGTTAGGTGCCCTCGTGAGACTCCATGTCTCCGAGAAGGGAACTCAAATCCCATCTCCCAGGGCAGGTGCCTTAGAGTTGTGTGCTGCTTGTGGTGGAGAGAGAGCAAGCCTTTCTCAAACCCTTTGCTCCAAAATAAAAATTCCAACCCCAGTTTTGGTCTAGGATAATGTTTTTCCTGCCAAAAGCTTCTGAATGGTTATCAGGGGAACAGGTTCAGAACTGCACTGCTCTTTGAATGGCTGCTGAGAATTTGGGCAATTTCTTTATTTATCGGCACATTCTTCTGTGGGCATCGCTGCTGACAGCCCAGGCTGGAGGCAGCTGTGGCTTCAGCCGTGTCCTGTTTGTCACCAGCCCTGTGGAGCTCCCAGGTGGTGCCTTTTGGGCTGGGACTTTGCCATGAGCCTGCTCCGGGTTCTGCTGCTCCTGGGAGGGTTCAGTCCGGGTCAGCTGGGCTGGGATGGCCTGGAGAAGGAGGAGCAGTGCCCAGGGTGAGGCTGGAGCAGATCTGATTGCTCCTCTCTGCTCATCTGCCCAGCCCCAGCTCACCTCCCTCTAAATGAGGTTATAAAACACCGCATAGTTTTCTGTTCTCCTGTCCCACGGAAGTGATGCACAGGCAGAAGTTTATTTGAAGAACGCTGAAATGCCACAGATACAAACTTGACTTGGTTCTTCTGAGCCCCAGCGACAAAGTTTGCAGTTCCTTCCTCTCAGTTTGATGTTTCATGATTTGGTGGGGGAGGTTTGGAAATGGGTCTCTTGGGCTGGAGCCAGGGCACACACTGTACTTCAACAAATTTAATAAGTCCAGGCTGAGAGAATCACTGTCAGAAACAATTCCTGCTCTAGGTTTGTGTACTGGAGACCCACAGGCACCTTCCAGGCTCTGTAAAAGAAACCCTCAATGCTGCAGTTAATTGTCTGCTTAGGGTTTCCTACAAGAACATTGCAAGAATGTGTCGAGATGTACACACCACATTTTAGTCAGCATGGCCCTGCTGATCTTGTTGGGTTTATTCTACATGAATTCAAGGTATTGCCTCAGCAGAGACGCCAGGCTTGTGCCATTAGGGAATAATTGAATTTTCCTGTGCCAGGGCAGGAAGTGTCCTGGCTCTGTCTGTCCACAATAAATCCAGCGTTTCTATTCCTATCATTAAGCTCATTTCTTCACTGAAGAAAATGGGGATTTGTATTTAAAGCAGTTTTGGGTTCTGACTCTCCATCTGATTCTCCCGAAGGATGGACACGGGATAATTTCTGTTCTCCAAAGAACCAGGAGCACTTAATTAAATTCTACTGAATTGTGAACTTGTTTCCATACATCCTGAAGATCCCATAGCTTTCTCTAAAAGCTTTCCAGTGAGAATTGGGCAGCAATGGGCAAGAGGTGCAGGAAAGTGTGCAAGACAAGTCTGCTAATTATTCTCTTTGGAACAGCATCACAGGGCTAAAAATAGCATCATCCTAAAATGGTCAGTGTCTGACACAGTGGTGACTTATCAGAGAGGTAATAATTTAAGAGGCAGCTTGAATGGGCTGACAAACATTCCTTTCCCTGCTGTAAGAGCCACATCTCGAGCCAATGCAGGCACTCCAGTTAATTGTTTTGAAGTATTTTTTGAGTTTAAAGGAATTTCAGCTGATGTGGCTCTTGGGTTGATTACAAATGGCACAAAGGTGAGGCAGTGGTAACTCAGGTTGGTTTTGCCCTGGGTGGTGTTAATGTCAGTCAGGATATAGCAAATATAGACTAATTATCTTAGGCTAATTATCTTAGAAAATTCCAGTTGTGAGCACTCACCTGCTGCTTTTTGTTTTCTATTTTTCCTGTGTTTTTCTCGAAGGACTGGCTATTGAAGGCAGCAGTGATGGCCTGAATTGTTCAGTGGAGCTAAATTTGGGCAGGGTGTGGTGGTTGTGATATGAGAGTTTAACTTCACACAGTGTTGCCAAATTAAAAATTCACTTTCAAAAGGCACTAAAGGGCTTACACTGATCATGTGAAGATAAAGCTGACATACAGGGGCTGCGAGCCTCATTTGGAGCTGCCTGAGCTCAACCTGAAAATGAATGTTCACTCTTTTCCTGAAAGATACTTGCTTCTTTTTGGATGCTGTGGAGCAAGGGATTTGCTAATTTTGTCCCTTTATGAAAAGATTTTACCTTCTGAGTTCAGAAGTATTTGAAAGGTTTTAGGAGAGGTTATGTTGGAGTTCAGCTACCAAAGGCAGTAGGGAGCAAGATTTAATGGAGAAGGCAGGATGAGTGTTGGAACAAAGGTGAATTTGGAATAAGTGATGTGAAGTGCCAAACTGCTGCCCTGTGAGTGAGGAGAGTGGTGCTGGATGTTTTATTTAGAATCTTCTTAACATTGGGGAAGAATTACAGGAGTTAGCTTGCTGTCAGAGGCATTAATAGTGTGAATAAATCTTCTTAATGGTTCCTACAAGCTTATTTTGTTCTCAGACTGAGTCTTTAGTGACTTTTTAACCCAGTTTAGTGCTAAATGTGCAGGATAGCTTTCAAAGTACTGAAAGCTGTGCGGTGGTGTCAGCTGGAGTACGCAGTGAATTTCAGTGAATCTCTGCGATTTTGTTCCCTTCCATTAGTTTATCCTTTTAAGACCTTTCTTTAAATGCTCTTTTAATGTTTTTTTCAGTACTCTGTTTTATACTTCCCAGGATGGCTGAATTTGAAGGGAAATGTCACAGAGCACCGTGTGTGAGGTATCTGTAGATGATCCGAAGGTCAGAGAAAGCTTTTCGTGCTCAGTCAGTGCTTTGAGACAGTGACGATGAGTAGTTCAAGTTCGTGTCTGTCACCACAGTGGCTGCTCTGCCACTACCTGTAGGCTCCCGGTGACAGGAATTAAATATTTGATGTGCTTTGAAACAAGGCATGAAGGTCCTGACACCCTGAACCCTTTGCAGGACGTGCTGTTGGGATTTCCTCCCCAGTTCCCACCTCTCCTGGTTCTGTTCGTTGTGGCAGGGAGCTTCTTTGGGCTGTGAGCAGCACAGTCCCATTTTTGTGCCACTCCTGTGCTGGAATGTCCTGTTGGTTTTGGGCCTGCCTGGTGGCACAGGAAAAGCTGTGGCCCAGCTGTGCCCTGTCCCCGAGAGGCAGAGGTGACAGCAGGAGGTGTCCCTGTCACTCAGCCCTCGGATTAAATCTGGTTGAACTGGATTTAGTCAGGGCCTGACTCTGCCTTGCTCCCTGACCTGTTCCTTCCCTAAAAACACAAACCAACTCCCTTCTCAACCTGCACATCTGCAGGGCTGACAAGGAGAGGAACGCTATTGCAGATAAGCTTTTCCAGCCCTTGGCCTCTCTTGTTTTCCTCTTTGCATAAGAGGAAGATATCAATATTCATCAATATGTGAGACACTGGGAGCTCTGGTTTGCCTTTCAGGGTGAGAGTTTGCACAGAGCATTGCCGGGGCTCATCCGTTCCCTGCTGGAGCACACAGTTGGAATAATGGCACCGTGGGGAGTGTTTGCTCCATCAATCACTGTCACACTCCTTCCATGGGTGTCATTCTTTCCATCTTATCTGGAGCACCCTCAGTGAGCAGCACAGAGCTGTGTCTGTTGAGCCTGGTGAGATAAAGGTCCAGGCAGACGTGCAGGATTTGGGCTGATACACCCAGACCCTGTTCATGTGAGGAACATCAAACCCCTCCTGGCTGTGTTCTCTGTTCCTTTGGCTCAGGCTTTGGAATCGCTGCAGGTTTTTCGCTTGAATCACTTTGTTAGTTCACCTTAAACCATTTCCTCTCAAAACAGTAATCCTTAAAGGATTATTATTAATTACTCAGTTTTGGAATGAGTTCGCTGCTCATTAAACATGCAAAATTGATTGTTATCTGCTGGTTTGAGGCAATGCCTTTGCACCATGCTGGGTTGCTCATGCAGATTTCTCCACAGGTTTGGTTTTCACTGTTAAAACTTGAGACAGATTTCAAGATTGCTGAGTTCAAAATTTGAACATATCCTCTCATTATTTTCCTTTTCCCCCAGTCTGTTTATTGGTTGGAATGTTACTCCTCCAGACTTTGTAGAGCGCAGATTTCTTACTCAGGGAGTGGGAACTTCCTTGGTGTTGCAATCAGATGGCTCCAGTAGTTGTCTTTGGTGAATAGTGTTCTGTGAGGTGCTTCTAAAATGCATTTATCCCTCTTCATCCAAACTTTTTCTACTGCTTCTGGTATGTCAGATCTGGGAGAAATTCCCTTGAGAGTCTTGGGTAAATTAAGAAATGGTTTTCTGGTGTTCTGCCCTTTCCTCTTGTTTTATTTTTATAGGCTGAGACTGAGCTGTATTACGTTGCTCATCAGATGCACTTTGACTTTATTATTATTCTGCAGTTATTTGATCCAGTTTGGGAAACTTGTAGTGGGCTCCTTTTAACTGGTTCATGTTTGAAACAATTTTGCAGAAATCTTTGGGAGCAAGGGTTTCCAGAATTCTCAGATCTGTGCTCTATAAGAAGGGCTTTGTGCATTTTTAAGTGTTTGTTTGTTAGTTTTTTTGTTGTCTTGGAATAAAATCAGCACTACGTTGCTAAAGTAAATTTAAAAAAAGCAGGTTCTCATGTCAGGACTCAGGTTAATTTTTATGCAGCTGTAAAGACAAACATTTCACAATTTAAATGGATTTTTTCCCTTCCCTTAGCTTGTTCAGCCACTTAAACAGCTGTATGATTACTTGTAGTCTCTGGGGTGGGGTTTTTTTTGGAAAAAGTCTCATTTGAATGAAATCACTGCTCAGGGGAAGAGAAAGGGAGGAGGTGGCTTCCGCCTTGGCGGGGTGAGCTGAGCTCAGACTCCCAGACATGGGGATAAGGAGATGTTTTGGGGTTTTTCCCTTTCCAAGTATGGGCCGAGCTGCTGGGCACTGGGAGCTGCCCGGAGTTTCACTGTGGCTGGGGTAAACCAGGCTGACTTCTCAATGAGCAGCTGATCTGTGCCACCGCCTTGTAACTCTCATTCTTGTTTGAACTTCCTTTCTTATTTAATGTTTCTTTTAAAATAGCTTTATTTGTTTTCTCAGAGCACTGTAGGGCAGTGCTGTGTGTGCTCTGCTCTCCCTGTGCCACGTCTTAAAATTAACAAAGTCCTTTTTCCTCTCCTTTTCGGAAGTTTTTTTAATTGCATTCAGTTCGTAGAGGGAGACACACAAGTGAAAAATTCCATGTTTCCTTCCTGTTTGAGGTGTGGCACTTTCTCTGTCTGGTCCAAATCCCTACAACTGAAAACCTGAAATTCAGTGAAATTAGATTAGAATTTGAATGAGGTTTTTGAATACATATCCTTCAGTGGGCAATGGTAGAATTGAAATTAAGCCCTAATTGCAGGCAGGTTGGCTTTATTAATATTGCTGGTAATAAAGATTTTTAGACTGGGTTTAAAAAGAATTTGAAATAAAACCCCAAAGCTTCTCAGTATAGAATGACTATAATCTTGTGGAGTTAACAAATAACCTATGCCAAGGTTAGTGTAAGGAAGTCAACATTTAATATTTGCTTTCCTCTGATGGTGATGAGGATTAGACACTGAAGGTATCCTGGAATTTTATGGCCTGAACTCAAAGACAAGGCAATGACGGGCAACAATTATTCTATGGTTAACCCCCTGCGTGACACATTGTGCCGAATTTCAGAATCCCCTTGTAATACTTTAAGTTTAGAGTTTAGTGCCGGCACAGCTCTGCTCTAGCAGAGAAAATCAGAGCCAGGAGTGACTCTTGCAGGAACATCCACCAAAGTGGTGACCCTCGGAAGAGAATCCCGCGGGCGGAGGGGTGATCCCACGGACAGAGGGGTGATCCCACGGACGGAGGGACGATCCCACGGACGGAGGGATGATCCCACGGACCGAGGAGAATCCCATGGACCAAAGGAGAATCCAGAGCTGCTCCTGAGGAGGGGCTGGGGCATCAAATGCACAGACGCAAAATGGGCCTCTCGGGCAAACAGTTACAGAGCAGAATTCCTTGGCTCGAGAGCACTGGAGCCAGAGTTTCTTGGCATTCCGAGTGCATTCCTTTTCCAGTATGTGCTCAGAATAACTCGGGACTTTTTGGAGCAGAAGTGGGACAAACGTTTGCAGACAGAAAGGTCTGGGCTCCGTTTGGGCTGTGCAGCTTTGAAACTGCATCAAGGTTTGTTCACAGCACTGTGTGTTATTGGGCTCTAATCCTTTCTTCTGACTCAAATAATCCAAAAAGCCTGTCTTTCTTAAACAAAAGCAGATGCTGAGGGTTGGCTGTTCACTTTGAGTGTTGCACTTGTGTTGGGAGAGAAGGAAAGTTTTGGGATAAGTAAATGCAACTGGCCTTTTTTGGTCACTTTGATTTTGGCTTAGGAGGATGGGCCTTAATGAAAGCCACAGTCAGTGCTGTGCCTGAAATTTGAAAGTTTTTTGTGCGGTTCTGTGATTTTAAAGTAGCTCTGCATTGGATTCCAGTGGGCCAAGTAAAGTTTAATGGGATGGGGATTTCAGCCTGTTTCACTGCAGTGTAACTCAGGGGCTTTCCTTTAAGTTTGAAGACTGAAATCAGTTTTGAATCAAAGAATTACTTCTGCTTCAAAACATGAATTACCCTGGGCAGTACAAAATATGTCTTTTCCTTAGATGGAATGCAGTTTTGTATTTGTCAATCCCTTCTTCCAAAGGTAGATCAGATCTGACACATGGCAGCAAAAGAAGCAGATGACTATGAATCTCTAATTTACCTGTAGGAAACATCAGTTGCAGTGTAAACACAGGAAGGAGCTCTGGTGGGAATTGCTGAAATGCACCCTGCAGCGTGGAGGGACAGCGATGTGTTAAATATTAACATCCAGAGCAGCACAGCTGCTGCAGGGAGTGCAGTGGAGGAAAAGTGACTCTGAAACTCCGACAGGAGGGACACTTGCAGAAATGAGTCCATGAGCTGTAGGAACGGTCATTAATTTATAAATCCTCATGTCCTGCTATTTATTGGCAGCTGTTAAAGCAGACTCAGCTTTATCTGCAAAGGCCCCCCGAGTTTACAAAAACCAACACATGTTTCTGAATTTGAGACAATTTCACTGAAAAGCTTTCTGTTTTCCTGGTCTTTGGAAATCTTACTGTTGCTCTTCTTAACTTGCAAAGTCTTTCTTAATCCTCTTCACTGTGATGATGAAAGAACTGGCCAGGTTTTGAGAATTGTCCGGATGAAAATCACTCCTGGAAGGACTCTAATAATAATAATAAGCACAACCCATTGAAAGTTTTCTAATATAAAGTACATGTCAGGATAATCTGACGTACAGAGCTGCTTTAAGTACTGAACCAGTGCTCAGAGGAATGAATTTTATAACAAAGGTTTCCAGTGCCTCATTCTAGCCCAGTAAAAACTCAAATTTTCCAACTCAGCAATGCATCCTTCATTGTCAGAGCAATGATGAGATGTGTGCTATCACTGGGGAGCTCACTGCTGCTTTCGAATGGACCTTTGTTGTGCTAGGACAAAGACTGACTGATAAATTGCCTATAAAAAGTGGCTTTGGGATATTATTTAATTGTCAGTGAAGTCTCTATGTACTCACAGTTATGTCTTTCCTCACAACACCTGCAGTACAATCCATTCTCAGTTCCTGGCTGCAGTTGTTTCCCTGCAGCACTGCACAGGGAGAGATAGAGGCACTGAACTGGAAGATGACTGCAATTAATTAGCCATGCCTTGGAGAAGAAAGAAAAAAGAATAATAAAGAGCAAAGAACAACATTGATGTTGGAGAAATGCCATCAGAAGGTGTGGCTGCTCACAGGAGGATGTTCAGCTGCCAAGGGCAGCTGCATCACCTTCAGTGTCAAAGATAAACTTTGAAATACTGTTTTATGCTGCTTCTGAGCAGCTAGAGGACATGGCAAGTGAAAACTTCATAAATGTGGCAATTTCAGCTGTACCGAGTGTGTGTTTAACTAAAAGTGTTTCAGTGTTTGTGAACTGTGTGATGATGGCACAGTCCTACCCCACATTAATGCTGTGCTCTGTCCTGCAGGCTGGCAGTGATGGCGAGAGCATAGGAAACTGTCCCTTCTCCCAGAGGCTCTTCATGATTCTGTGGCTCAAGGGAGTGGTGTTCAGTGTCACAACCGTGGACCTGAAGAGGTAAGAAATTCTTCATTTATTGCACCAGCGAGAGCTCAGCACCCCTGGTATAACAAAGCTTTTATCAGGGCTGATTCTCTGAAAGCCAAAAGAAATTCTGTCCTCATAAATGAGGCAACCTGGATGTAAATGGTGCATTCATTATGGTTATTGATAAGTGTAACCAAAAATAATGGGTCTGGTAAATTCTTTGAATGTGTTCAGTGATGCTCTACTGTAAAACTCAAGTTTTTTGTGACTGAATATTGAATCTTCCTTTACTGACTGCACAGCTAGATTCCTTAAGTGGGGACAGATGGATATTCTTGGTCAACCACTGGTCAAATCTCCAGTGATTATTGGATGATTGTCACAAATAATGTGCAGCCTACTCCTTTTCTTAACGTTTTCAATAATAACTTTGGTGATTATGCAATAATGATGGAAATACCTGCCCATGAGGTGAATACAAGTGAAATGGGTAGGAATGAAATGCAGGATATTCTGCCTCTGTGCAGTGTCAGCCATGTAAGTCATGATGCTGTGTGTCACCTAAATTGCAACTTCTCCTCTATGAAATCAGTACCTTGGTGGCTAAAAAAGGTGAAAAGTGAATCCAGGAGTGTCGCTTTCCTGAGGCCAGGCATTCTTTTTTATGAAAGTGCTAAATGCAGCAGGGGCCCTGTGTTTGCTTTGGGTGTGAAGTCATGTTTTCCCAGCACTGATGTAAAACTTGGTCACAGCTCTGCAGAGAGGGGAGGCTGCCAGTGCTCCAAACCTGAATTTCAGGAACAAAGCCAACAGAAATACCGTGTTCTCCACCGAGTCCAGCACAGAAGGGAGAAGTCACCCTGCTGGACTTAGCCTCTTGGGAGTTTTTTGAGGGAGGTGACTTGTTTGGGTTTTAAAAATCACTGAAGCTGCTGTTTATTGCTGGCAAGGAGCGTTAAAGACTTCCATGTGTGGTGAGGGGGAGAAAGAAGCTTTTGTCAGCTCGGGGTGGGTTTGGAGCTTTCCTGAGAGCTTTCCTGAGAGCTTTCCTGGCCCCTGCGGGATTTCCTTGCCCATATTGGTGCTGCCAGCCCCACAAACCAAACGTGTCACTTCTTCCACTGAGCCCTGTGCTGTGTGGCAGCTCGGGAGCAGAACTGGTGCTCGGGAACTGCTGTAGTTTGGGATTTCCTTTGCCTTTAACCATGGTCTTGTTTAACCTACTGCAGTCACTGGGGTGGGAGGGATGGGGAGAAGGTGGGCAGAGATATTTTAGGCTTGGAAGCGTTTTTATTGCTGAACCAGTTTACATATCATTAAAATGCCAAATATGCCTGATGAATTGGCTTTATTTTGTGTCCCCTTGGCAACTTGGAGTTAATTGGATGGGGGAATGGGATGTAAGAGTAACTTTTAGCGTATAAATTGGTTGCAGATGTTTAAAGTTGACCTTCCTTACACAAGGAAAGCTTTCTTTCAGGGTGTTTTTTTTCTGTTGAGGAGGGGAAAACACAAAATAAGTGCGAAATTAAAGATCTGCAGGGGAGTAGGTCAAATAAACCACCTTTGTGTTGTGCACTGGAGGGGTTCTCTGGGAAAGGAAACAAAGGACCACTGAAGCTAAGTCAGGTTGGAATACACATTGATACAAACTTAATTCCTTTCAGACTTTATTTAAATCTTCATAAATACAACTTCAACATTAAAATACCCAGTGGCAGAGCAGTGTAGCTTGCAGAACATCCCATCCAGCTAAGTGTTTAATGGGAAATGTTTTCTCTCAGATTGTGCTGTTTCCCTTGTTGTCACCAAGGGAGTGATATTATCAGAATGATAATACGTGTTAGGTGGTGCCTAAATATTGTCACAAGGAACTGCTTTTACAAGCACATTATTCAAGCCAGTTATCTCCTCTGCTCTTTGTTCCTGTTAGACACAAACTTGAAGAGCAGAGCAGGAATTGTTTTAAGCAACTGAATTTATTTTGTTGGCTGAAAAAAGAAGAAAGGCTTTGCTTGCCTGTGCCTCATAACGTCATTGCTGCACAAGAGCAAGGCCAGCTCTGTCTGTTTGTGAGGCTTAAAAGGTCACGGTTGGGTACAAAAGTTCACAAGAGAGGGGCTTGGACACAGGAAAAACGGAGCCTGCTTTGCCTGGCTCTGTGCGTGTGTGTTCCCCTCCTAAACGCGCTGGGCACCGCACTGAGCTAACAAAGGCACATTCTGCACACTAAAATATGCTCATAGGCAAACGAGGAGGGCTGTCCCACCCTCGGCAAGGAGTCGGGCATTTCTTCCCTCTCTTTGGGTACACAGAGCCTCCATTCTTCCCCTCCAGCAGCAGCGTGTCTGTGCTCTGAGGTCTGGCTTGTGCTGGGGCCGGAGCAGAGCTGCGGTGCACAAACCATTTGTTGGGCTTGGAGCAGCATTCGGGGCCAGCCAACCTTCAGCTGAGCTCTGAAATCCTGCTGGAAACTGCTCTCAGTGTTTGCAGTTCCTTTGACAGACAAAGCTTAAATAACGATATTAAGTATTAAAACTAAAGAGTGCCCAGAGGTGAGTCCAACTTCAGCACTGTGAAGTTCTGCTGAGTGGTTGGGGTTTTATTGCTGACTTTTCCCCGTGTTACTCTTCAGATACTCATCGCAGTACTTGTGCCATGTAGAAATGTGTTACATTTGGGCCTGGATTTTGTCTGATCTACAAGAAATAATTTACGTGCTAATTGCTCTTCTGGTTTGTGGCAAAGCCATGAGATGTTTACACCTTGATTCTGGGGGTAGTGATGGGCAGGTAATTACTGTGGCCCTGCCTCCAAAAGCCCTGGTAAACTCTGGGGTAGACACAAACCATCCTGGAGTTATTTGGAGTGGTTCTAGAATGGGTTTTTGTTTGGGTTTGGTTTGTTTTTTAAGCTCTCCAGCTTTATCTCTGAAGTGAAACTTCAGTTCCATTAATTGCTTTCTTGTTTGACTGTTGAGGGAATTTGTACTCAGCCTTTTCAGGCTGTTCCTGTGCTCCAAAGGCTGTGGTGAACCAATTTGTTTAAAATCCCCCGGCAGGAGCAGCAAACTGGAAATCAAACCCTGAGTTGTGTTTGGGCCTGGGCTGTGGGATGTTAATCTCTGCCTCCTTCCTCTGCAAAGATCCAGGTGGTCTGAGTGCATTAATAAAGTGCTCTGCGATCCCTGAGGTGCACTCCAGTTCTTCGGAAAAGTTTTTTGTTAGTTCTTTGGAATAATCTGTTTCTGAACTAAAGCTTGCCTTTGATAGTACTCCTGCAGATCCGGTGGTCTTGCTCGTGTTTGTTTTTAAAATAACATTCCTTTTGAGGAATTTTATCTGGCCAACGTGGGGAACTGGAAGGGAGCCACAGTGACTTCCTGTAATTGTTGGGAGTTACAAGGCTGTATTTAAATGAAGTGTTAAGCTCCTTAAAGCATTACCTGATGACAGACTTTAAATCCTAAAAGTGAGAGAGTGGTGGCAACTCTTAGTGAGAAATAACTTCTCGGAAGCTTAAAAATTGAAAAGAGTTAAATTCTTGTTTTTGTAAGATTTCCATCCCCTGGCTTAAAGCAGGATGTGAAATATCCTAAGGTATGAAAATCACTTTTCTCATTCAATCTTACAAGAAAGCACGTTTGGCACTATCACAGGGGCAGCAGTGGGCAGGACTTGAAATTCTGGCTGGAGTTCTTAATTTTGTAAGAAACGAAAAACAAGATAAACTTTAAACTGCTCAGTTTAGAGTCCGAGCGCTCTCCCTGAACTCGCTGCTTTCTCCTGCAGCCCTGCAGGACTGTGTGGATGTTCCCAGCTCAGTCTCCCTGGCTGGTGCTGTCAGGAGGATTTCTCGAGCTGCAGTTCGTTTCCAGTAAATGCAGTTCCCGGAGCTGCTCGGGAGCGTGGCCACGCCGGACAAGGCTCGTTCCCAGTTCAAGGGTTACGCTCCAGTCTGGGTTTGCTCAAACAGCAGCACAGGAGCAGCTTTACCTTGGCAGAGCTTTCAGCTGGGCCAGGATTTGTTGTTGCTGATGGTACAAATGTGCGGATTCCTCTCCCAGGTGTGCTGCTCTCCTTTGCAAACAGCTTTTTCTCACTGAAATGTCATTCTACACATGAGGTTTTAGCATCTGTCAGCCTGCCTAGAACCGAACTCCCCGGGCACAGAATAAATGCTTTATACACTGTGCTGTATCAGAGTTGCTTATTTGCAGAGCAGCTCTGTGTGAAGGGGGAGGATTATCACAGATTATGCTATATATAAACTGTTCCGTAGGGCTTGGGAAAGAGGGAGAGTGTTTGTGTGGTGTGTGTATAGATATTCCTCTTCAGGTCAACATTGTGTTGGTTTGAGATAAACACAGACGAGGCAGGAGGAGATTGGTTTGAACTGTTTTAAATTAGTTGTTAGTGAGTGTATTAAAAATGTTAAATTGTAAACTCACTGTTTAGACAGCAAACTGGTGATACTGTTTAACACTGCGAGGATGTGAAAAGCCCAGCGGTGCTTTGTGGCTGTGGCAGTGAAATGCTGTCCCTGCTCACTGTTTCTGGCTTGCTGTGCCCCAGGAAACCAGCAGACCTGCAGAACCTGGCGCCAGGCACGCACCCGCCCTTCATCACATACAACGGGGAAGTGCGGACGGACGTGAACAAGATTGAGGAGTTCCTGGAAGATGTTCTGGCCCCACCCAAGTGAGTGTTACAGTGATAATGTGTCACCTCAGACGGGCACAGCTCTCACAGGGGATTTCCACCCTAATTAAGATGTTCTTCAGCATCAGTAAACTGAAATCATTGAAGATGGTTCTTGCTTGTCATACCTTCCTCCTCCCAGCTCCCTCATCCGTTTTCTTTGATAGATTAATTTAAATTATGCTTTGTACAGCCCTGTCCTTCCTGCAGTTCCAAACTCTTCCTTGTGGTGACAGGCACAGGCTGTTCTGGTGATGTGTCTAAATAATGCAAATGAAGACGAGTCTGCTGTACAAAACTTAGTGCTAAACTACAGTGAGAATCTATTTTAATGTGTCCAAACTTTCTCCAGACTCTGGGCTCTCTACTCTTCAGCTGGCAGCCACATCCAGACACTGCCTTTAACAGACTGAACCGTTTTGTCTTTTTAGCATGGCAAGACTTCAAGTTTTTGTTAAAAGACTTGGAGTCCACAATTCTCTGAACAGCTGAGATTGGTTTAAATGGAAAAACGCTGTGTTGTTGCTGACAGAGCTGTGATGTGCCCCTTGGCAGCAGTGGCTTGGGGAGCTCTGCTGACCCTGGGCTGCCTCAGACCTCTGCTTGTGGCAAATGTCTGGTTCAGAAAGCTGCAATGAGCTTTGGTGTCCCTCTGGAAAGTCTTGGGTTTCAAAAATCTTAGTGTGTGATACTATTTTCAGAAGCAAGTGTGACAAGGGATAAATTTTTTAAATCTACATGATGTAAAATGCTTTTAAAAGGGCCGTTTCGTGCTAGTTAATATATAATGAGCACCATTCTGCTAAATGTGCTGTAGATGTGCTCCTTTCTGCTTTCCAGGTACCTGAAACTCTCACCAAAGCATCCAGAGTCCAACACTGCTGGAATGGATATATTTGCCAAATTTTCTGCATTTATCAAGAACTCTAGACCAGAAGCTAACGAAGGTGGGTCACGGGGGGACAGTGCACTCCTGGTTTCACTGTCTCGTGTTTGTCAGAGCAGCTTTGTGGGAAGTGTCTCCCTGACAGATTTAGCTGCGTAGTGGTGGACAGTCTCATTAATTAAATCTTGTTTAAATTTAATGTCAAAGATGTCAACATTTGAAAGAGAGCTTCAGTTCAATCAGAGTTTCAGTGGGGTGTGCGTGGTTTGTAACTATCCCTGGCATTGGATCTTCTCTGTGCAACAGCCACTCAAAACTCAGGAATGAAAGATAAATATTTTAACATCCGGAACCAAATTTCAGGCAGAGTTTGTGTTGTGCCCCACTGGTTGAATTTCTGCTCTTATTTCACCTCCCTAGCTCTGAGGGCTCCCGTCCAGAGTTCTGAGCTATGCTTAGTTCATGTTGCTTACTTTAAAGGATTAAAACCTTTCTGGGTGGAGGGAAAACAGGAGATTTAACATGAGAGATCAATAAGTGGCAAAGAACTCACAGCTGGACCTTTAAGCAGTTCAGTACAAATCAGTTTTGTCCTCACTTAGAGGGAAAACCAAAGTCAGGGAGTCGGGATTCCTTTCTGCTGCATTTCAAACGGGAGATGCAAGATATTCATGAACAGCTGGGAAATAAACTGAGATTTTGTGGGGTGTGCTGCCCTCTGCTGCTGCACTGCACAGCCTCTGTGTTCAGCCCCAGCCTGGCTGCTCTGCTTGCTCAGGGCTGTTTGCTGAGCATGTGACACCAAACAGATTATGTTTAAATGTATATAAACCCCAGCATAGCTTAATTCTAATCAGTGTAAGCCAGTTAGGCACCATCTTAAGAAACTGACATAAGCCACTTTTTAAACCAAAAATAAACCCTTGTGGACAGTCTTAGGGTATTTTAAATCGGTGCAAACTCCTGTATTAGGCAGCTTTTAAATAACCTGCATATGTGGGATGTTTGGAGGGATTCTGGTCTAGATTCGGTGTTCTGGTGACTGCAGAGACAGCTCCAGCAGTGCTGTGGCCCCAGAAATTGAACGAGGGCTCCAAATCCTTCAGTGTTTCTGGGCAGCGCAGGGATGTGGGGTTTGTATTTCAGTTCATCCTTTGTTCTGAAATGTCCCCTCGTGTGCAGCCTTAGAGCGTGGCCTGTTGAAAACGCTGCAGAAGTTGGATGAGTACCTGAACTCGCCTCTCCCCGACGAGATCGACGAGAACAGCCTGGAGGATGTCACCGTCTCCACCCGCAAGTTCCTGGATGGCAACGAGATGACCTTGGCCGACTGCAACCTGCTGCCCAAGCTGCACATCGTCAAGGTAGGACCTGGGGGCAGGTGAAAATGTGGGACAAAACGCTTGTGCTTTGTGACATTGCTGAGCCCCGGGGGTTTCAGCTGTTTGTAAGGTTAACTGCACTATTATACCTGGAATTGGGCAAGGTTTGAGCCATTCCCAAGGGCTTTGGGCTGCAGCAGTGGAGCTCAGTGCAGAGGGGAGACTGTGGGGAGGCTGGGCAGCATTTGAATGGCAGGAGCCAAACCCTTTTCCCTGCTGACCCTGTGCTCACAGGGAGCTGAGAGCTCGCAGGAATGAGGAAGATGAAGCTCAGGTGAGCAGGCAATGGCTGAAGGTGGTGTCTGCTCACTTCTGTGGAGAAAACCACTCCTTTGGGACAAAGCAAATGACACGGTGTGAAATAAAAGGATTGTGTAAAAAAAAAAACCAAGTTGGAATCTTGGCAGAGGCGGCCTGGGGTAACCACAGCAGAGCAGCTGTGCCCACACAAGTGCAGTGTGACTCCTTCTCCCTGCCTGCAGTGATCTGTGTCAGCTCTGTACTGCAGATGGAGCCACAGGCTCAGTTTCTGCCTGCCTGCAGAAGGGTTTGCTGGGGTGAGGATAAACCAAAGGGAGCGAGGCAGGAGCATCCCTGAGGAGCAGCCAGGGCCGGCAGCATCCCTCAGGAACAGCTTCTGGGAATTCAGCAGTCATTCCAAGTGTCCCAGTTGGGAGGATAACTTCACAAGAGAGTGACCAGGGCTGGAAAAGTGTTTTAAGTTAAGGATATAAATTCATAATGCAATTTATTTGTTCCAGGTGGTGGCCAAAAAATACCGCAACTTCGAGATCCCCAAGGAGATGACCGGGATCTGGAGATACCTGAGCAACGCCTACAGCAGGGATGAGTTCACCAACACCTGTCCTGGAGACAAGGAGATCGAAATAGCTTACAGTGATGTAGCCAAGAGACTCACCAAGTAATCAGCACTTGCCCAGGATGGCGTCCTGCATATCCCATAACAACGCTTCTAACAGACTGCTCTTTTCATATCAAATAGCAATTGTTTTTTGCATGAACTCGCAGTTATTCAAAGTCACGGTGGATAGACCAGGTACAGTAATTACCTAAAGTTTGCAGACTTAATCACAGGCTTGTTTTTCCTTACCTCCTCTCACAGCCTCTGAATATTATCGATGCGGTCGTGTTCCTGTGGCACTGGGGTGACTCTGGGTTCTTCAGTCTGAAGGATTGGCTCGCCCCTGCTTTTCTCTGTAAACATTCGGTCCATGATTTGTCCAGGAATTGGTTTAGGATCCTGTCTCACTGTATGGTACAAGGAATATTTATGTATTTTGGGATTTATTGCTTTTCCAGAAGATCTGTACACAATTGTCAGACCTGTGACACATTGAACTGTACCTGCTTGTCTATCCTATTTACATAGAGAAGGGAACTTAGTATCCAAAAGAGCCATTTGCAGAATATTTGGCAATGTTTTGTTGGTTTTGTTGTGTTATTTTTAAATCTCTTGAAGTCACGGTAATGGTTGAGAATGGACTCAATGTGAAACTTGGATTTGAACGCCCTCAGCATCAGGGAAGTTTGAATCCAGGCTTGCGAGCTGGAGCAGGAAGCTCAGAGCTCAGAGTTAATGTTTATTGTGTCTTCAAGAGCTTGAGGAGATTCAAACACCTGCATTTGTCCTGAATTTTGAGTTGCAGCAAACAAACCATTGCCAGGATTTTCCATCAGGAAGCAGCGGAGTTGGAAGCTGCCCTCTGTTCACCTTAACAATTGCAAGTGGCTTTCTTTTCGGTAGTTAAAGAGCCTTTGTTTTGTATAGGTCTTTTTGGTGATTTTTACTTAAAAATCTGTTCTGTCACAAACCAAGTCCATGGAAACTGTAGTGTCCTAGCGGAGACTGGGGTGGGGAATAGCAGTGCAATGATTAGTGATGCAAAATGGACTGAGAGCCGTGAAATGGGAACCTTTTTATGCCCTTTCTTTCCTGAAGAAAGCTAAAGTGACCTTCAAAGAGAACATTTGCCTTAAATGATAGTTGGTTTGTTTTTTTCCTGAAAGGAAATCTGGGAATTTTGTAAAGAAACGGTGGTGGAATCCATTGAATTTATCCCAATTGTTTGTCTGTGCACCTGGACTGCAGTTTTGCATACTCATAATCATTGCACTACTATACTTAAATCTTTTAAACAGCAACACTGAGGAATAGCACTACAATTTTTTTTAAAAGTAATTTTCAAATGTTTCTAAACCAGGGAATAGTTTTCTTGTTTAAAATTAATGATTTTGATGCACGAAATAAACTGCTAGGTTATTTTTAAAAGACCATCATAAACAACTCCAAAGAATGCTAGACTTATATGCCTATTTTTTTGTAAAGATACTTTTATATTTAACTGATTTTAGAAGCTGGAAAGTGCTATTCCTGCTAGGTTGTTCTTGGAATATTTAACATTCTGCAATAACGTGGAAATGCTCACATAAACACTTTTATACACTAATTTTTTTCTTTTTTTT
>VZRL01002572.1:17325-28780 GCA_013397895.1 Origma solitaria | reverse complement strand
TTTTTTTTTTTTTTTGGTAAGCACTGGCTTTCTGAAAACCAGCCTGACTTTTCTAAAGCGTCCTGCTTTTGCTACTTTATATACCCACGGAGTTAGTTTGACATAGAAGAGGTAGAGAAGCAGACCCATGTTTGTATTCCTGGCTTGTGGTGCCTTGCCTTGCCTTCCTAGAGCTAGAACCCCGACGTAAAGGCAGTCAGCAATCCTGTCACCTTCCTTCAAAGGCAACTCTGAGATACCCCGAATCCCTGTTCTGATTTGTTACAGGAACGTTTAGGCGCAGAGGGAAAATCCTTAGGAAAACCTTAACTGTAGCCCTTTAAAAATTACTGTGTTCTGATGTCACATTCTGCTCCTGAAAAAAGTTCCTCAGCCATGAGAATCCTCCGTAGGGCTTCAGTCTCTGCTGCAACGTGACATCTAGGAAAAGGAATGGCTTTTTTTATTTAGATAATAGTGTTTTTAATGACACGTAGGGTAAAAATAAACCCCAACCCTCCTTGGTTTGGTGCTCTTTGCCATCGTGTAGTTCCCAGAGCTGTAGGAAGCACGGTGATCCTGGGCATATCTTTGTTAGTTCTTAGCTATCCTTTGAGGAGCAGCCCAGGGTGGCCATGGATGGCCACCAAGGCCCAGGGTGGCCCTTGGAAGCTGTGTTGGTGTTTCTGTAGGGTCAGGCCGTGCTCCTTTCCCGGTGAGCTCTCCCTGCAGCTCCAGGCACAGCGCTGGGGTGAGCTGCTCAGGCAATCCCCACCTCCTGCAGCACCAGCGCCTTCATCCCTCTGCTGCTCAGCCAACTCCGCACCATCCCCTGCCCTCCCGGGCTCTAACTGCGTCTGAGCGCTTGTAAACACAGCTCGGGCTCTGTCTGTCACCAGCGGGTCCCTTATCTCAGCGGGGCCTTTCCCTGGAGGTGGCACTGCAGGAGCCTTTCCCCCGGAGGTGGCACTGCCACAGCCCCAGCTCGGCTGGAGCCTTTTCCCAGGAGGTGACATTGCAGGAACCTTTCCCCTGGCGGTGGCACTGCCACAGCCCCAGCCCGGCTCTGCTAACTGTCCCGGTGTCTCTCACGTTTCCTGCTCTCGGTTTTGCTGTGGCAGGAGCTGCCCGGCCCCTCCTGGCGCGGGGAGGAGCAGCTCGCGGCTCCCTAGGTGATCCCTGAGTGCAGCGTCTGGTGTGGGCAGAGCACTTTCATCTGGCCCCAATCACCAGCTCCGCGGTAATTAAAAAAGCCCTTTCATAACTATGTAAATTCTCGACTTCTGTCAACTTGTTTACAATCTGATCTTTAAATGCATTTTTAATTTCATCAAACAGCAATTAATCTACCCCCTGTTTAAATTTAAAATGCCGCTTCTAGCCCCTTCTCCAATTTAAAAACAGCAGTTGCCCTTTCAAGTAGGCATTCCAGTTTGCAAGTTGGTTGCATGTATTAGCATGCTGAATAACTTACTTTATTCTCAAGCTGAAATATGCTTAAATTCGCATTAAAACAGGTGACTTGTGTATTTCCTGAACACAAAGGGAAAATCCATCACCTGCACCCTGTTTTTGTGTGGGAGAGCACATTATCCTAGATGCATTATTATTTTTTTCCCCCCTTAACGAAGCTTTCCCTCTTGAAGAGATCCCTGCCCGCTGAACAAGAGGCGTGTGGACTTCTGGAGCAATTCCATCCACCCCACAGCTTCCCTGCATGTCCCACGCGGGCAGCCCCAGCCTATAGCTTTGCATTTTCCCATAAAATCCGTGTTTTCTCCACGGTGGGCATGTCCAAACTGATCGAGAGCTGCGTGCAGCTCCCTGATAAGAAGAGAGATGTAATCAAATTTTTATGCTAAAGCAGCCAATTAGCATTTGGTATCAAAGGAGCGCAGACAGGAATAAATGGGAGCTGCTCCAGCCAAACCCACTGATGCCTATCTGGGTGCAGAACAAAAAGAGGTGAAGTGCAGCCAACTCTGCTGTGCTCTTTGCCACTCAGAGCGATCTGAACTCATCCCCTGAATATTAACCCAAGCGAAAAACGCTTCATCTGCCTCAGAACCTGTGCCCCAACTGTTCTATTCTGTTTCTGGAGGGGGTGGGAGCAGGATGAGGATGTGGAGAGGCTCCCGAGACAGGACATCAGGGATTGGAGCGTGGTTTGCAGAAATACTTGAAGAGTTGATACGATTTGTTGTAGTTTGCTTATGTCTTTCACTTTCTGGAACATCTTTTACAGATATACCAGTATACTGCTGGCAGCTATTGTTAAATAAAATTATATTTTCACTACCAAGCAGATCTTTCTCTTATTTCTGAAGATTTCGTGTGTAATCCAGGACTGCAGGGTGATGTGCTAAACTGCACAGTGCAACTTAGTAGTAAGTATGTTCTCCATTTCTGGCCTTCAGGTTTAGGGTTTTTTCACTTGTAATGTGATTTAAGGCAGAATTAGTGTTTTTTCTAATGTTATCAGTAGCTGAAAGTTAAAAGCTTCCCTAAAATTAATAACAAATTGAGAAATAATGACTTTCCGCAATTTCTTTCGGGCAAGTGAGATTTTTTTCAGATTTTAAGTGGAAAGCTAAGAGCAAATCTTGGTCATCTGTTTTTCTGTGGAATACAGGTTTTCAGAGATGGTGAGATTTGATTAAAAAGACATCAAAAAAATACGTCAAGTTTGGTTCAACTTCATACCCAGGTAATCCCCTGAGTGTCCATTTCAGGAGCTGAGATTGAACTGATCCCATTACAGAATTCCTGGATTTCAGTGCTTTGCTCTGAGTTTCAGATGAGTTTCTTTGCTGTCTTTTGCTTTCAAATAAGTCTCACTCACCTCAGCAAAAGCCCTCCCAGCCTTGGGTTTAATCTGAGGGACCACCAGTGGAAGTGTTCTCCCAAACTTCCCAGGCCTTATCTCACCATCTCCTGTCTGTCTGCTGAGTGTTTGGGGTGTAGCTGGGCTCTGATTTTTGTTTTCGAAAGGAAATTTGTGGAATCCAGAAGACATTCCTGGAGCCTGTAATCTGGGATGCCATCACCTGAGCTTGTGCAGGAAGGAGCAGCAAACCCAGAAATCCAATTCAGATTTCTAATTGTTTCCTCAACTCATTTTTCTCACAAACAGCAGCAAAATGTGGAAGCTAAAAGGCTGAGGAGACCCCGGCAGTGCCTCTGAGAGATTCCTGGTGTAGGAATAAAGCGATTTGTTAGGGGGTGGTGGAGATTTTTATGGCAGGGAGAAGAAACCTGGGCAAACCTCTGTGTTCAGTGGAAAAGGAAGGTGCTCGTGGTTGCCTGAGGGCTCCTGGACAGGGAGAGCTGAGGATGAGCTGAGTGATTTTGCTGTCCTTGGAAGTGTCCAGCGGAGGATGGATGTGGTGCTCATTCATCAAGGATGTGTTTAACCGTGGTGGCTCCCGGATTGTTCCCAGGGGATCCCAGGAGGCCTGGGAGGGCTTTGAGGGGCTCACCTGGATCAGGGGTTGGTGTTTGTGGGAACGGCCCATGAGGAGGAGATTGACTTTTGTAATCCCAAAAGTGTAGGAACTGCACTTGGGGCCTTTGCTCCTCTGAATTCACTGCAAAAGCACAATTCCCTGGAGGTGGGGATGGTTTCTTCTGAGTGCTTGGATTTGTGGCGTTCCTGAGCTCTGGAGGAGGGGAATGGTTCCCTCTGAGTGCTTGGGTTATGGGGTCTGCTGAGCTCTGGGGCAGAGGGGTTGGCACTGGAAGCAGTTGTGCCTCCTGGAAGGAAAGTGCAGCAGCTCTGGCAGTCCCAAAGTGTTTTAATCCAGGTTAGTGTTCTTCCAGGACTGGCAGAAGCTGTGACTGAGCAAGCTGGGATTGTGATGGCAGCGTTCCAAACCAACCCTGCTGGAGGAGGTGAATTAGGAGGTAATTTCTGAAAAATCTCAATTTAAGGTGACATCCAGAGCCTGGCCTGTAGCTGCGAGAGATGAGCAGTGGAGGTGAGCAGCCCTCCTCCCTGCAGAGCCTCCTGCTCTTGGCCTGGCTAAATTTGGGATGAGCTCTCCGAGCTGATGCTGGATGCTTTCCAGAGCTGGGAAAAGAGAACTCATGATTCTTTGAGTCAAGAGAAGAACTGCTGTGTTCTTACCACTGGACAGGGAGATGAAAACAGTTGCTAAACAAAGATCAAACATGTGAACTTTATAAATAAACAAACAAAACTGATGCTAAAGGGACGTCTCAGCTCCTTTGCCTACGGCAAAGGGTTTGGCAGGACCTAGGGAATGGCTTTGTCAGTTTGCACACGGAATTCTTATTTTCAAGAGGCTGATGAAAGCGATACTGCTCCTCTTAATGAGTCTGAAGGTTCAAACATCCCTGGCCACGCGCTGGGGGAATGTGGGGGAGAGGAGAAATCCCTGACGGGGCTGAGCTCTGGGGGCAGAGCGCGGCGATGCTCTGAGTGATGTGCGGTTCAAACGCTGATTGTGAGCAGGCAGACACGGGCAGGGCTGAGAGGCTGCCAGCAGGGAGCTGGGCACGGGCGAGCGGCGCCAGGGCAGGGGCGCTTTGATCTAAAGAGTGTTCCCAGCCCCTGGGCCAGGCCTTCCCGCGGGGGAGATGGGACCCTGGGTCACGGAAGGGGCACTTGGTGGCTTAGTTGGTGCTTGGGGTGGGGGCAGAAGCAGAAGCAGACAGATGTTGTTTAATTTTCCTCTGTCAGGTTTTCAGAGGGGCTGGTGTTGGTCAGACTCATGTCAGTCTGCTCAGTCCTGGCTCCCCATTCCACCCGCAAGGACCCTCCCTCCTCAACAGCTCCTCATTCCCACCAGTGAGGACCCTCCCTCCTCAACAGCTTCTGTTTCTCCTTTGCCTCCACAGCTCTGCTGCCTCTGCCCAGCTGTGTTTCTGCTGCAGAGCAGCTCCAGTCTCCCGCAGGGAGCCTCTCCCAGCTGCTCTGTGTGCACACAGCTCTCCTGGGAGATCTCCGGCTCCTGGACACTCCTGCTGCTGTTGTGGGAGGCCAGGAAAAGATGAAGACCCCCCCAGTTGTCTTCCTGAACCATTTCCTGCCTGAGGCTTTGAGCTTTTCAGGGCTTTGCTGCCTTTAGACACAGAGCAGAAGGGCCAGGCCCTGGGAGCAGCCACGTGGAGCTCCTGCACAGTTGGTGGAGGTTGGTTTTGGGGTGAAGTTCTCGTTGGGAAGAGCCTAATGAGGAATAGGATGATCTGGATCTCTGGAGTTGACTTTAGGGGCCATGAGTTCATTTCTTGTCTGTGTCAGGCAGGCTGTTCCCATTAGTAGTGAAAATGTAGGATAATTAAAATGTAGGGCCTTGCCTTGATTGTTTTTTTTTTTTTTTTGCGTTTCAAAAATTCAAAGGAATCATTTCCTTTGGAAGATTTTGGTGGCATTTCCCATCCGTAGCTACCAACAAGGAAACTCCAAAGTATAAGAACAGCCTTAGAGTGGAGCCTGTACTGTTCTCTGTGTCACTCGGGGCACCTGCACCCCTTCAGCCTGGCTGCCAGGGGCTGTCCCCTCCTGTCACACAGGAGCCACGGTGTCCCATCCAGGACAGGGTAGGAGAGTGCTGGGAGCTTCCACAGCTCCTGCTCGTGGGGATGGGAGGTGTGGGCAGCCATGTGCTGCTTCAGCTACTTCTGGGTTTTAATTCCCTCGGGCGCTATCTCTTAAAGGCACTGGCAGCTCCTGCCGTCTGTGTTTGGGTGTTTTTGAGGCAGTGGTTGGCTCTTCATCTTGCTGCACCCACTCGCCCAGGAATCAGATCCACAACAGCACAGGAGTGTTTAGTGCAGGCTCCGTGCATGGGCTTGGTGGGTTTGAAGTGTTCAGGGTGAGATTTCTCCATGGGCCTTTCATTTCCAAGCCTTTTGTGGCCTTGGAGCCGGAGTCAGCAGTCAGGGAGGAGTGTGAAATAACTCTGCTCTGACCTTTGGGTGAATTCTTCTCCGTGAGATCCCTCGAGGAGGGGAATTTTGCACACTCGCAGGCAGCTCACAGGATGGAGATTGTCCCTGGGTCCCTCTGGGCACCAGAGTGTGACAGCCCAGCTCAGGCACTCTGAGATCCTTTTTTCCCAGCGGGCAGCGAAAGTTGCACGTGAGCAAAGTCTCACAGCGTGATGTGCCCAAGGGGGTCGTGATCCAGAGGGGTCAATGTCCCAAATCCCTTCTCAGGCTCCTGCTGGCCTTCCCTCCAGCCTGCACTTCCCTCATGAGCAAACCTTGCTCATCTTTCCCATGGAGCTCTGGGTTTGCAGTGCCTGCAGCCCTGGCCTGGATCCGTTGGCATTTCATTTTCTTTGGGGCAGGCTGGGGTCAGGAGGAAAGCTTTGTGTGTGATGAAAAACCTCCCGGGGGCTCCTGAGGGCAGCTCCTGCTGCAGAGCCGAGCTGCAGGTGCTTGGCTCCGGCTCCAAACGGTTTCAAGGCTGTGCTTGAGGAGGGAGAGGCTGCTGGAAGCGTTGGATGGCTGCGAGAGAAGGATCCCGAGGATCCCAACGCGACTCCGTGTCTCGGGAGCCTTTGAAGTGCTCTCTGCCATCCCTCCCGGAGCAGCACGTTTCATCCCTCGCCAGCGCTTCCCCAGCTGGAGCCATGAAAGGGAAACTACAGAACCATAAATCCTGGCTGGTAACGTCTCCGCTGGGGAGATTTCACAACGAGCCCGAGCTGCCGCCAGAGATAAGAGAAGGCCTTGAATCCCAGGCAAGTCGGGACTGGCTCAGGGAATAGCTGAGCTCCGCGGCATCGTTGGGGGTCCCTCCGGCACTGTGGGTGCCCCGGGGTGAGTCCCCAGCGTGGGGCAGAGCTCCCCAGCCCCGAGCCAAGGGCAGGGCTGGCTGTGGGTGGAGCAGCAGGGCTGTCCTGCTTGATTTTCCCGTGCCTGGGAGCTGACAGACGCCCCCATCGCAGCAGAACCCCCTGTGCAGAATGGCCAGGAGGGAATCCAGGGGTCCTGATCCCCCAGGATCCCTGTTGGAACAGGGGATGAAAGGCGAAGGATCTTTGTGTTTCACACGCAGACAGAGGCCAGAAGGCTTCATCAGCAGTGTTGGTTCAAGAGAGGGGAAAGCAGCCTGAACAGCAGACAGCAAACGGGAGCAATTCCTGGGAATATTCCCTGGAGGGAATGGGAATGTTGTTAGTGGCAAAGTGGGATCGGTGCTGGACTCCTAATTGTGTTTACTGCCTCGCTCTGTGCCCAGCCCAGCTGCGTCTGTGTGCAGAGCTCACCTCGGAGTGAGGCTCGGCTCTGCAGGATGTGCCTGCACATCAAACTGTCTGCCAGGGCCTTCCTCCGCTTCCCAGGGCAGCCTTTTCCTCGTGCCCTCACCGCTCCAGCCCAAAAAATTGCTTTATAAACTCTCCAGGAGGAGGTGCAGGGTCAGTGGGGCCAGGAGTGCAGTGGCCCACGCGAGAGGGGGTGGCCTTGGTGGCACAGTGGTCACAGAAGGTCTTGGGGCTCTGTTTCAGAGGCTTTGTTCTCCCATTGCTGTTGCTTGTTCCCGCATTGGGAAGGGGAGAGCCTGCCCCTGGATGTGGATTTGGGGCAATTGGGAAGTGTGGATTTGGGGCAATTGGGAATTGTGGATTTGGGGGAGTTGGGAATTGTGGATTTGGAACAATTGGGAATTGTGGATTTGGAACAATTGGGAATTGTGGCTCTGCTCCTGGCCCAGGGTTTCTCTCCTGTGTGCAGAGGGCTCCTCAGACAGATCCCTGTCAGACCGACAGCTCCACGCGCTGTGAGCTTTCCCTTTCTGCAGCAGCCCTGTCCCATAAACCCTGAATTTCCAGAAGCAGGGATGGGAACAGGAGGGGACATTCCCAGGACGGTGGAGAGGAGGAACCAGCCCGGGATCCCCTGTGTGCTGAGCCGGCCGCTCCCGACAGAGCCCATCCCGGGACAGGCAATTCCCGGCCCAGGGTGTCCCCAGCGCTGGTGACACGGGGGTGGCTCAGCGAGCCAAGGGCCTGTGGCTGTGCTCTGGGGATGTCTTCCAGGCGCTGCAGGTCCCCGGGAGCCGCCGGGGCTGTGATGATCGCGCTGGCCTGCGGAGGTCAGCCTCGGCTCGGGGAAGCTGCGGCGGCTCCCGGAGCAGAGCGGCGCCGCTCCGGGGCTGCGCTCCACCAGCCCAGGCCTGCAGGCTCTCGCTGCCCTCCTGCAGCATCCCAGGGCTTCTTCCTGATCCAGAGGGGACAGCTCAGCGACATCGGCCTGGCTTGGAGAAATGTTGGTCCCCACGTGCCAAGATCCACCACACCTGCGGTGAGCTGAGCTGTGCCTGCACGCTGAGGGTGCAGAGACAACCACAGATGGACACTGGGACCCCTTTAGGTGCTTTTCTGGGGTTTTCTCGGGGGATGTTCCTTGGATCTGAGCCCTTTGGGTGTTACCAGAGCAATAATTGTTCCCATTTCCCCCCGATGAAGCCAGGAGAGCTCAAACACCGCGAGGCTTTGGTGGCACAGCGGCTCAGGCTCTGCTGCTCCCTGGTCCCTGTCGCAGGCGCTCCCGGAGCCAGGAGCACGTGCAGAGGATGGATTCCTGTTCCAGACCAGCTCCTCTTTGCCCTTCTCAGGTTTCTCTGGTGCCACAGAGAGCGTTATTAGCGCAGATGAAAGGCCGAGGAAGGCGTTCGCTGTGCTCGTGCTTGCCCAGGGCTGAGCTCTCTGCCCCTCCCCAGGCTTTCAGTGCATCCCTCCTGGACCAAAGTGCTCCGAGGAGCTCCAAGAAGGGCCTGTGGTGGTGGTGATGGAGCAGAACCCCCGAGGGTTCCCTGCCTGAGCGGTGGCCGGGCTGAGCCAAGTGACAATTCCCTTTCTACTTCCTGCAGCCTGTTCTACCCAAAAAAAGGGCAGAGCCTCCTTCCACATGTCCCAGGGATGACAATGGGACCAGGCAAGATGTGACATTGTTCAGATGGGACCGGGCCAGGTGTGACATTGTTCAGGTGACACAGGACACGGCGTTTGGGCCCAGCCTGGGCACAATGAGTGGGCAAAGCCCTGGGGCTGGGCTGCTCCTGTGGGGACACCCAGCGACAGAGGGATTGCCCTTCCCGGGACCCACAGCCGCCTCTGGTGTGCCAAGGTGTGCCCTGGGGAGCAGAGGTGCAGTGTCGCTGTGCTGTGGGGCAGGGAGAATCACCGGGAGAACCAGGGAAAGGGAGAATGACCTGGAGAACCAGGGAAAGGGAGAATCACCAGGTGAACCAGGACTGAGACGAGGCCCCAGTGCCCACGGAGGACACTGCTGACCGAGCGAGAGGAGCCCGAAGGGGCAGATGGAGGTTGGGTGCCCGGGAAGGTCTCCAGGGCGGGGGAAGTGCCCTGCTGGGTGAAGGCTGTGCTGGAGCAGCAGACACGCTGGGCTGGGTGAGCACAGGGCCTGGGGCAGCAGCAAACAGCTCTGGGGACTGCAGCCCTGCTGCTCTGGGGTTTGCTGTAGGATCTCCCGGCTTGGACGTTCCCTGTCCCCCATGAGCACATGCCTGGCTCAGGGACAAAAGTTCACATCCATATTGCTCTGCTGGGCTCTGTCCTCTGCTGCTGCTCTTGTTGGGAGCTGCAAAACAGCCCCCGGCCCTGAGAGGGATTATACAAATGAACCTGGTGTAGCGCTGTAATTTCAGAGATTTTTTTTTTTCCTTTTCTTTCTCCTTTACTAAAAAACCTTTTGTGCACTTCGGAGCAAGCTTGTCGTATTTCTCGGAGTCTCCAGTGACTCCTTCGTCCTACAGACTTTCTGGAGTCCTCCTTGTTAGGCCGAGGACTGCATGATTCATTGTGTGCTGGAGATTTAATACTGCACGTAAAACAGGCCCAGTTCAAATTTGTTTTCTTTCTTTCCCCCTCCCCTCTTTTTTTTTTCTTTTTTTTTCCTCCTTTCTTGGCTTCTCACTTACATCCTGGAATTTCTTTTTTTTTTTTTTTTTTTTTTTTTTTTTCTTTTTTTTTCACGAGATATAAAATAAATAGGTTCCAAATATGTCCAGGAGGAAATGATCCGGTTGGATTTTGCAGCTGCTGTTTTAAGGCCTTTGAAAACAATTCGGTGCTGTTCAGCTTTCTCAGGGGCCAGCTGTGTGCTGGGAAGATCCTCTCCCATCTCTCCTGGATCTCGGGAATTCCACGAGGCTCCACCAACAGCTCTGCTGCATTTGGAGATGTTTATCCCCAGCCAAAGGCTTTTGGGGTTGCCTTTCCAAGGTGAGACGTAGATTTTTAATGCCAAAAGGGAATTTTTGGTGCCTGAACCTTGCTGGATCCCACCCTTTAAGGTCACCAGCGCTGAGGTGACATGTCCCGCCCTGGGGTCACCCTGTGCTCAGCAGCCACCCCAAGAGCCATGCCTGGGGTTGGGATTTTCCCAGGACAAAGTCCTCTGAGGGGCAGTGATGACCTGACCCTGGGAACAATTAACAGAAGCCTTTAATTAGAGGTTGCCTGCAGTGAGGTGCCTCTGTCCTGCCCGGGCTCCTCTTCATCTGCATTTCCCAAATCCACGGTCAGGAATTCGGGTCCCTCTGGGCCATGACCTGAGAATCAGCATTTCGGAGGAGCCCAGGGCTGGGGTTCCTGGGATTTGGTTCTGGTGATGAGCTCATGACCTTCCTGCAGCACTCGAGGAGCCTCATTTCCACAAGGACCTCATCTGTCCTGCAGCAGGGCCAGCCTGGAGCCCAATCCTGGGGTTCAGGGCCAGCCTGGAGCTCAATCCTGAGATTTGGGGCCAGCCTGGAGCCCAATCCCGAGGTTCGGGGTCAGCCTGGAGCCCAGTCCTGGTATTTGGGGTCAGCCTGGACCCCATTCCAAGGGTTCAGGATCAGCCTGGAGCCCAATCCCGGGGTTTAGGGTCTGCCTGGAGCCCAATCCCGGGGTTCAGGGTGGTGCAGGATGGTGGATGAGCTCCCTGACCCTGCTGGGTGCTGACGATGCTCTACTATTTCCTGGGGGTCACCCGCCCCCACTGTGCCCCTCCCCAAAGGTTTGGGGCACAGCTGGAGCCCAGAATGCCAATCCCACCCCTCTGCCTGTCCCCACGGAGCTCTGGCAGAGCTCTTTCCCTGCAGGAGTGGGGTCGTGCTTGGTCCCAGCAGAACCTACGAGCTCAGCTCCATTTCTCTTCTCTTTGTNGCCATCGCGGCGGGGCCGCTGCGGTCCGGGCCGGTCCGGGCTGGGCTCCGCTCCCCCCCCGGCCCCGAACCGCGGCGGGGCCGCAGCGCTGCCCTGCGGTTCGGCCACGGGGGCTGCGCTTCCCGGCGGGGTGGGGCCGCAGCCGGGGCTGGAATTGCCTCAGCCGCCAGACTTTAATCCTCCCGGAGCTGACTCAGTGCCCGCGGGGGCGCAAGTTAAGCTCGCTCTCCCCGCGCTGTATAAATATATCTATATTATACAGAGAGGCGGTGGGGCCGCGGCTGCGATCCAGGGCCTGCCCCTCCCCGGGCACGGCGGGGCCGGGGCGGTGG
>VZRL01002570.1:19085-84958 GCA_013397895.1 Origma solitaria | reverse complement strand
GGGCCAAGCAAAACTACCACATGGTGAAGTAGCAGGGGAGGGGGTCTTCACCGTATTTTGTGTCCTTCTGTTTTACACTGCATTGTGAATTAGTCTCTTCCACTGAAATACCCAAACTTTAGAAAACCCAAAGCTAGATGGAGAGTGTCGTTGTATTCCACTGATGACTGTGTTGGACTTGATTCGCCACTACAATACAGGAGGAACTGTAGCAAAGCTTTGTGGTAATAACATGTGGAGGTCCAGAATCAGCACCTGTATGAGTTTTAATGCTGTTTGCAAAGAATATGGATGTTTGATTTTTATTTGTTTTCCACACCAATATTTTTTTTTTCCTTTTCAACAGGTTCTACTCTGTGTAGCTATGAACTACAGCCATCAGAATATACTACAGACCCAAGGGCTGCCAAGTTATGTCCTAAATATCCTGTTCCAGAGAGGTAATGCTAACAAGTTGTCTGATTTGGGGTGGAGGGAACAGAGATTTATTTTGACCATGACAGTTCTTTAGCAAATGGGAACACATGTTCACTCTTACCAGGTAGATGTTTTAGTGTATTATTGTATATATTTATAAAATTCTATTTTTTAAAAAGTAGTGAAAATAACTCTCAAAGAAAAACCCAGTTTTTCCATATATGTGTTACTGAGACTACTGATATCTTCAAATTCTCTTCTGTCTCATGTGACTGACATGATGTGTTCTGAGTATCAGCTGTTTTACTGCCTTTCACCCTATCTATAGCCAGCTGCCTGTCAGCAATGCAGATCTGAGACAATCATGGGACATTTTTAATCTTTGGGAGGAAGAGTTATATAGAGATGTGCAACTCTCTGCAGCATTCACTTCTTATACCTTATGTCAGCCAGTCGGATAGTCACTCTTTCAGTCCCCAAGTGACTAATACAAGTATAGTCAAGTGCCAAAAAGAGGGCTATGTTTTATTAACAGATCATTTTGGGGTTTATTGTTTTAAATAGTATATTAGACTGCTGTTTGTGAAGTAGGATTGCAAAGTTCATAGCTTCATAAACTCTTCTAACTGTGCTGGCTGCCCCTGTGGAGATGAGCATTGCTGAGAAAAGAAGTGATATGTTAGCTGTGTGCACAGCCTTCTGTCAGTAAAAAGAAGAACCATGTTGTGTTTTCTCAAAATTTAGCTTCTGAAATATACTCAGTAGTGGGTTGTAACTGTAGTGTCTTTTCGTATGCATAGTTTTCTATGTTATGTTTTTAGTAAATGTTATATTTGTTTCAGTTCTACAAACTCTGATTTTAAGTCTTTCTTGTTTACATGATAGCCTCTCCACTGAATATTTTTTATTTGTAGTGACATTTAGTGGCAGCTGGAATATTAACTTTTTTTTTTTACTTTTCCCCATATAAATTAATATTCCATGCAACTAGCCAGCTGTTATAGCAGTAATACAAAAACAAACTTCAGTGCCAGCTTGCATACTGAAAAGGCTTGTTAGTCTTAATTTTTGCCAGAATTATATTGACTTATTGTGTGTTCCTATGTCATTCAGTCTCAATGAATATTGCTTAATAAGAAAACAGAAGGATAGAACAATGTGTCAGAGCTCTAATGATGCTATGTAAATTCCTCATAAAAACTACCTCAAGAGTTATTTTTAAAAGGCTATTGTGTAGGTGGAGTATTTCTCCTTTTTCATATGGTATTACTAATATGTACAATATGTTTGAGTATTTTGAGATGGAAAAGTCTGAACTTAATGCCCTAAAGCAAAAAAGGCCAACACTGTATCTCTAAACCCCTGATTTTCAGATTTTTATAGTTAAATTATGTGAGTGTAATTTGAAGGAGAAACGGAATCCTGTTCAGACAACCAAAAGAAAACTCAACATCTTGTAGACTGAGGCATTCAGGAAAAACTTACCTAACAGTCAGATTTGATCTGTGTTGTGGTTTAACCCATCCAGCAACCTACCCCCTTCAGCCACTCACTCATTCCACCACCAAAAGTATCGGGGAGAGAACTAGAAGGGTAAAAGGTAGAAAGCTTCAGGTTTTATATGAAAATGGTTTAATAGGGGAAGGAAAGGCTGCATATACAAGCAAAGCAAAACAAGGAATTAATTTATCACTTTTGATGGGCAGGCAGGTGTTCAGCCATCTCCAGGAGACCAGGCCCTCATCACATGCAGCAGTTATTTGGAACAACAAACACCATCACTCCAAACGTGCCTTCCTTCCTCTTCTTCCCCCTGTTTTATATCCTGAGCACGGTGTCATACCATCTGGAATATCCCTTTGGTCTGTTTGGGTCACCTGTCATGTGTCTCTTCCCAACCGCCCATGCGCCCTCAACTTTGTCACCATCATGGCAGTGCAAAAAAGCAGAAAAGGCCTTGGCTCTGTGTAAGCCCAGCTCAGCAATTACAAAAACGTCTCTATGTTATCAACCCTGTGTTCAGCACAAATCCAAAACATAGCCCCATACCAGCCACGGTGAAGAAAATTTTCTTTACCCCAGCTGAAAGCAGTGTAATTTGTCCAGGGTTATGAACCCTTCAATTCCCATTAGTTCCATGGGATAGAGGGAGCATATGGTGTGAACACTGTCCCTCAATGTTTTCTGTTTGATGACCAGGCTTTTTCACGGCCTTCGGGTGAGGCTGTCAATGGACTCTTACCATCCATCTTCAAAGCATTATGTTCAACTTTGACAGAGTAGTACAGTCTAGCATTGCAGTCAGCAGTATCTGTTTTTTGCATATCCAGCCTGTATCAGCCTCGGTAGACATGGCTTCAGTGTTTGGAGGACCCTGGAGGAAAACCGGTCCAGTCCCTCTGGGATTTATCTGTAAACCAGCTGTGCTGAGCTGTGCCAAGGACTGCCCTGTAGAGGTTAGAGAGAGCAGTGAGCAGTGGTGTTCCAACCAGACATGCCCTCCCCTCACACAGGTTGTTGTATTTGTGCAGGGGTAGTAGTGAGAGGAGAAAACTCTTTGCAATCTAATACTTGAGTAATCAGATGGATCTCCTAATTAATTTGAATATTGCTTTAAAAATACAGCTTCTGAGACCGTTATCAGCTGGCTTGAACTTTATTCATTCTTTTTTATGAGGAAGCATCATGTTGCTGTTTTTAGAAATTTGTAATTCCTTTTCAGTAGGTAACACACCAAGATATAATCAAGAGGCCATGTAAAATAGCACAGGTTATGGAGAATAGATCTATTACTGTATTTTTTTATTAAGACGCTTTACCTCACCTACTCATTCAGTCAGAATCTCTGAAGCGGAAGCAGATCTCAAAAATGGATTCTCAGGAGTCCCATTTACTCAAGAAAGCTTGTAGGAACCACTAACCTATTTTTTTAATATTAATTAAAATGAACTTAGCAATTAATTACTGCAGATGAAAATAGGTAACTTGAAATAGGTAGTGAAATTGCTTTAAGTTAAGGTATATTAGATGAGCAATATAAACTCTGATGCAAATAGCATGTTTCCCTCTGTTGAGATGTATTTTGGAAGAGTACTTTAATCCCATTAGCTCCCTTTTCAAAGTGGATATTTTTGTATTTGGGTGCAGGAATGACATTCTTTTCCCTAGTCTCACCTGAAAATTTGGGCCTTGATACTGGCAGTGACAACTTACAAATGCTCTAGGCTTTCTGCAAACTTGTAGCAGTTAACAATTAAATAAACCTCTCAAATTTCAGTAGTTTCCAGTAATACAGCATATAATGAGCAGCAGTATTCCAAAATGGGTTATGTTGTAAGAGGCTAAGAGGGTACATGGGCCGCCTTTTAAGTAGGGCAGTCATCATTATGGGTTTAATTTGTTTTTTAACAACTGTGACTAATGCATAATTACTTTGCTGTGCTTAACTGCTGTATTCATTATTACCCAAAAGTAGACTATCAATGTGCGCATCTCCAAATGCATTTACATACTCAGCATAGTAAGCCTAGAACCATAAAATTTGAAATCATCAGTGACTTAAAACAAAAACCTAGGAGCTACTAATTACTTAGGTATGGCAGGTGATCATCATTTCTCCCAATTTCTTTACAAAATAATTACACATTAATGGTTTTCAGCATGTCATCCTTTTTCTGCAGAAAAACAATGGATAGGAAAGATGTGCCTAAGGCAGCTGGTTTACTCACTACATGTTTAAAATGATTACTAGAATTTTGGAAAGACATGGCCTTAAAAAATAGTTCTTGGGGACAGAAAATTATTGATTTATAGGTCATTGCTGTAATGGGCAAACTGCAGAAGATTATGTTCATTGCTGCTACAGTCCACTGAAATCTTTCAAGTAAGGAAGATTGGGCACAGTGAAACAATACAAAAAACCTTTCTTTTTCATTGGATCCAATTACAGGAAGGAACATGTAATTCATGTCTGAAATGTAATTGGGAATTGATCAAATGATGTAATAGGCCACTTTGAGATGTGACATAGTTTATGAGTGAGACAGGCAGCTACTACATGAGAGACATTTAGAAAACGAAATTACCCACCTTTAAAGGAACGTTTTTGCTCTCTTGTATCTTTCTCTGATGGACTTGATAGCAGGTTTTTCTGAGCATTCCGCGAAGTTTAGTGCATAGTATCAATAGTTTTTTGTGAGGGTGCTTCCAAAACAGTTCAAAGCAATATAGGCATCCTGGTATGTTTTGCATAATTTTAACTAAGTTAATGAAAATAAACACTGTGATTGTGTTATTCAATACAAGAACAAGCTTTGTGTGGGGAAAAGTTAGGAATAAATACTTTGGTTTTGTTTGGCAGCAGTTGTGAATGCTGATGTCCTTTAGCACAAAATGTATACTCTCAAGGAGAGTATTGTTATTCTGCAATTCCCTTTGCTGCAAATACGGGCCAGTATTCCATTCTAACATGAGTGAAAGGCATTGTTTCAGCTGCTGGTTCACCATCTGACGCTTGAAAGAAAGACATTTAAGAGGAAATAGGAACATATGCTTTCTGAGCCTTGTCATTTAAGGGTGGGAGGGTAATAATTTCCTATTGGAATGTACACTCCAGCCTCACCAGGGTTATTTGTAAGAACTGCATCACTTTCCATTATGATCATCCTCATTTCAGTGGCATTTGTGCATTCAACACATGGTTTCTGGTTATGATGTTATAAGGGTGGAATGATTGCATCTATTCACCTTTCATTTGTGTGTTGATGTGGCATTTATATTAAGTAGGAGTACATTTTTTTTCTGATTTTTTTTTCTTGTGTCACCAGTGCACCTATTCCATTCTTCCATCGCTGTGCTCCTGTGAACATTTCCTGCTATGCCAAGTTTGCAGAGGCCCTGATCACCTTTGTCAGTGACAGTAGTGTCTTACACAGGCTGATTAGTGGAGTTATGACCAGCAAAGAGATTATAATGGGACTTTGCTTGTTATCACTAGGTAATTGTTTTTCTCATTACTAGCTATTTCTTAGTGTACTGCATTAGGAGATTGTTAACACCCTCTAACCACAATATGAGCAAAAAACATGTATAATAGCAACAATCCCTTAGAAAATTATTCAGAATGCTTTTTAAAAATTTTATTTGAGAGCCGGGTAACTTATTCAGAAGTAATATACATATGCATTCCTGTTTTTATTTCTCTTCTACTGATTGTGAGATAGAGGTCGTGTGGCTGTTAATTTGCCAACATTAGTTTTGGTATAGTTAATAGAGCATCCCCTTTTCCCTGATTTTTATTATAGTATTCCTCTTTCCCATTTGTAAAAGTCATCTTCTACGAACCCCAATCCAAATAAACCCTTTCCAAATAAAAAGGATAGGATCAGAAATGCACAATGACATACTCCTGTTGGAATATAAGGGATTTAGTTTGTTTCATTTAACATAATTGCACAAAGATATGAGAACTTTTAGAGTGAAAACAAGAAAATTAGGTGCCCATTTGTTATATTGTATGTTACCTCCTTCTTCCCCTTCCTCCCAAATTAAAAACTTCAGGTCCTTGAAAATTTCAGCCTTGTCTGAAGAGCTGGAAATTCCCAACAGTACAGAGATGCTGAATTGTTTCTATAGCTGCGAGATGTCTCTAATCTATAGAGTGACACTTTGCACTAGACTGAAGAGCTCTTTTAACAAAGTCATCTTGTTTAAGGTGGAATGTTGCCCACCCACATAAATTACTTTCCTAGTGAGTCTATTTTACTCATACAAGGTATAAAATCTGAAATCCTAAAATGGGAGGACTAAGATATTAGCCATACATATGAGCAGTGTATCATTTAGAAAGAAACACTGCAAAGCTGTATTAGATATAGGGGTCCATTGTTTTCAGTTTGCTTTAGTGGCTAAAAAGAAAAAAGTGGGGGAGGAAGGGAAAAAGGAAAGAGGATGCTAGATACCACTAACGCCCCCTACACACACACACAAAAGACCACTGTGTATGTTTTCAACTGTATCTGGAAAGCTGTTCATTTTTACATCTTGACAGCTTCAGTATTTGGTAATAATGGTAGAAAACTGTTTGGAATCTGAAAGCTAGCAGCTGATTTGCAGTGCTGCGTTTCAGTTAGTCAGATGTTAGTGCAGAATTTACATACAGTTAATTTATAAAATAACTTTCATAGTTTCATAGTTAAACAGAAATTATTTATTTTAAAATAGTGGGTTAGGCTGTGATTCAGAAAGCCAGGTTCCTGTGGCTTTCATGTAACTGCTGAACACAAACATATATATGTTAAAATATGAGTATGCACTTGCACACATCCCTCACTTAACCTTAGTTGGCTGTATAGTTTTTTACTTATGACTGGCATGACATTTTTGAATACACAGGTGTCATATCAACTGCACTTGTTTGACATGTGTATTTGAGTGCTTGCTCTGCTCTGGTCCTCAGGAGGTGTGTTCATGTTACCAGACCCCAAATACTCTCGTGTCTTGCTGTCTGTTTGGTCACTGTCTAAGTACATCTCCGTCTGTATGAACGCATTATGTCTTGCATTGAATGTATTGTGTAAATGTATTTATACTCTCTTTGTTTTAATCAACATTATCAAATCAGAACTTGTAGAGGTGCCTAATTTTCTTAATTATCTATTCAGTGAGTTCATAAGCCTTGAAAATGAAATCTGTCTGTGAAAATTCTGTTGGAAGGCAGTTATCTTAGTGCAGGGGGAAAATTAGGAAGGCTATTTCTACTTGAAGTAATTAGTCTGCTTATTTTATTTGTCTTCTTTTGCAGTGTTGTCCATGATTTTGATGGTTATAATAAGGTACATTTCAAGAGTACTTGTCTGGATTTTAACAATTCTTGTCATTCTGGGATCACTTGGTAAGTCTTGTTTGTCTCCCAGTTTGAGTGCCCAATTCTAATCCTTGTGCTCCATGTCCTCAGCCCAGCTACATCCCACACGGATCTTGGATCATGCATTTCCCTTCAGCCTTTTTTTCTGAGTCCCTTTACAGATGTATATGAAAATTGCCACCTTAGTAATTTCAGACCTCTTCCAGAGGTAACGTTGCTCCTTGGTTATTTGCACGCGCTGCTTGGCAGGCAAGCTTCATGTGCATGTGCTTGCCTTGGCAGGCAAGCCTAGTTCACTAGAGCCTTCAGGTGTCAGGGCAGGAACTTCCTCACTGCACTTGTAGGACAACCCTAAACATCGCCTACTTCTTAACGTGCCTTCCAAATGGGTCAAGGCAGCTAAGCCTTGGGTGTGTGTGAAGGCACACCCATGCCATGGGTGGCGCTCGAAGAAATCAAAGGGCAGCTATTGTTTATGCAGCTGTATGTGTTTACAACCCTTACATGCTCATCAGCCCCCTCAGTTGTTCAAGTAGCTTTTTAAGACCTTTTCTTGAAGAGAGGAAGTAAAGGTGCTTGTATAGCAATTCTAATAAAATCCTTTTATTTCCATATGACTCAGGATGACCTGCATGACCGAGATCATGTATGAAATACAACCAGCCATGCTATCTTGGAAATGACCAAAGGTTGTCTCTTCTAAAATTGTGTAGCTTGTGTGAAAATAACCTTATTTTATCACATTAGCTTTTAAATTTGTAAAACTAAATTGTTTTCTACACGTGTTACTGAGTAGCTAAGCCAAAATGTCTGGGCAGATGACTGTAGGGAAGGAACAAAAATAGAATAATCATATTAAGAAGCACTAGTGATTTAATTCTTGTAATTCATGACTACAATGTATGGAAAAAATCAGCCAACCATCTATATTTTTTCAGGATCACTGGTTTTCTGCTTATGGTCTTATAATCTATGACCAAGGAAAAGGGAAAGAATAGATTTTTTTTTTTTCATTTATATTCTCTTTAGAAGCTGAGCAACCATGTTGACTGAAAGAGTTTGATGACTTTTTTGGCATCTATTACTATGTTCTAAAAAGTTTCATCCATTACACAGCCTGAATAAAAACCTGTCATTTATGACACATCTGTCTTGACTGTTTGTTTAGGAGATGTCAAAAGAACATTTTTTAAATTTTAGACCTGAGCAGAGTATCTTCAGCAAAAATATGTGATCACAGAATCACAGAATTGTGATTGGGTAAGGTTGGAAGGCACCACAGAGGCTCATCTGGTCAAACCTCCCTACCAAGCTTATGCATTTGATTCAGAAATACCAGCAGAACAGAGAAAGACACTCAAAAGAGTAAAGAAATTTATCACAGAGTTGAGGTTATCTCTCTGAAGGGCTGGAGACCTGTGTTCAAGAAAAGTTCTGCCTTGGAATAACAGCTGAAATAGGAAAATTATATTCTGGCCATAAGGCTAGGATTTAATAACAGGGGGAGCAGATAGTACCTCACATCATATTTGCCTCTTGTACCTTTTACTAATGTTTTTTCCAGTGTCCCAGACATTGTCTGAAGCAAGTTTAGCTGCATAGCTACACGGGGCTGTTTCCCACATCAGGTTGATCCTTCTTGTCTCGATTAGTGTTCCCAGGATCTGTAGATTCCGTGTTTTGTAGTTCTTGTTATTTCACATCCTAATCCAAAGGTCCGTCTCTGTTCCCACTCCTAAATTCTTACTCCCTGCATTATTATACACACATATACAAACATACATACAGCCTACCACAGAACTATTTATTCTTCTTTTTGTTCCTCTATTACCTGTCTAATGGGAGCTGTGCTCTTCATTGTTAGGGTTCCCCATGAAGTAGTCCTTTCATGCAGTTTATCCTAAAACACAGAGTCAAGGTTCTGCAAGTCTCTTAAGTGGTCATAATGGGGTGAGACTGTGAAAAGAGTATATTCACTTGAGAAGAGGGCAGCAGAGGAGAATTAAGCACTTCTCCCTCTTCTCAAGTTCCTTTTGGACTGAGCATCACTGCTCTTGATTATTCAGTACCAGACTAGACTTAAAAGGAAGGAACTGTTTCATTTCTCTGGGACTAGATGGTATGACTGTGTCACACAGAAGGCATATTTATCATTTATCCTTTTTTTTTCCTCACTAAAACATAGGTGGTACAGGCGTCCTGTGGTGGCTCTATGCTAAACAACGATTATCTGCCAGTGCTCTTGATACTCAAATAGCCAAAGACAATCTTCAGGCTCTCTTGATCTATGCCATTGCAGCTACAATCTTCACGGTATGCTTTGCTAATGATTGTATTGTTTTCTTGTTCTTGTCTTCCTGTTGGTCTCTATTTTTTTAATTCAGGTGAAAGCGTTGTATTGCACACATTTTTGAACAGTTTATTTCTGCCACAATTTCTGTTGAACTGGTTTACTTTCATTATGTTATTTTATTTTTTTAACTTTCAGGAACTGTTCTCTAATACCTGATTATGAGTCAGGGGAGACTTTCTAGGAACTGTTCTCTAATATCTGATTTTGAGTCAGGAGAGACTTCCTAAGCCTGCAGCTACTTTCATCTACTTTAAAATGTCCACAGGGACTTCCAAGAATAGGTATGATATTGGACTGCCAATCCAAAGAGATTTTTCTTTGGTTCTCAGTTCAGAGATACTTAGTCATTTCAGTGTATTTAAAGTTCTTAGTGTTCTTCTGGAAGAAGTTGTTCTCAACTCATTGTGAACTGAAATACTAACACTGATTATTGAACGAATTTATCTTCTTGTGGCCTTGCTGTTTTTAGAGTCATGAATTTACTACCAAAATCTGACAATGTTTGACTAACTCCACAGGAATTGTAGACTCCCTCTTTTGTTCTGCTTGGTGTTTCATATCCTAATCCAACAGTTCTTCTCTATTCCCTCTCCTAGATTCTTATTCCCTACATTATTATGCACATATATACATACATCCTGTAAGACCACCACAGATATAAATTTTAAATAACCTTTCAGCTAAAACTTGCTGAATTCACTGTTTTGTAAAACATAATTGAAGATAGAACCTGGTCTAATTTCATCAGTATGAGGCTGATGATGATTCCAAATACATAATTATGAGATTGGAATTCCTGAAAAGTGTAATTTGGAACATAATTTTTCACCAGAAGAGGCTAATAGAGGTTTTACATTTTGATCTTGTGATCTTGTAGAGACAGTATATGTTAATTTAGTGTGTTTGAATATCCTCGCTGTGCAAAATAGCTTGATTCTTTTTCAGTAGTCTAAAATGTGATTTGGAAATTCTCCCTCTAGGTTATCTTGTTCTTGATCATGTTAATTATGCGCAAAAGAGTAGCTCTCACCATTGCCTTGTTCCACGTGGCCGGCAAGGTCTTCATTCACCTGCCGCTGTTAGTCTTCCAGCCATTTTGGACATTCTTTGTGCTTATCCTCTTCTGGACATACTGGATCATAGTCCTGCTTTTTCTTGGTACTACAGGTAAGCAGCTGTTACTTACTTTAAATAAATTTCACTTCATTTTTGTATGACTTCAAGCAGAGTTGGCTAAAACACATGTGGGAACCTCTAGGAAAAAAGCCCACTTGTTGTGCTTCTGTTCCTGTCTGCTTCGCTGACTTCAGAACACTTGTTTCAAGAAAGTTATTTTGCATTTGAGTCTGTATTCCCAGCATGGTACTTTGTGTGTGAGACTGGCTTTTTGATTTGGTGGAAATTGGCTTGCTGCAAAACATGAGATTCTATTAATAAAACTGCTATAGCAATTTTTCAACTAATTTCCTCTAATTTTACACACACAAGTTAAAGACAGCATAATCTTGGAGCTAATATTGTCAAGTATTGTGCTGTAGACAGTACTCACACAAACGAGTACGTAGTAAGGGAGGGGCCATTGCACACCATTACTGTCTCCCACAGTGTAAATATTGTGGAATTAGTTTTCAGTTCTTTGTAAGTAAGTTAGGTGTCCAGTATTATACCAGAATTATTAGGGAGATTTTTCTGCTGTTTGTACACTGTATTCTGAGAGCAGCCAATGTACTCTTAATTCCTGTATGCTCTTCAGTACCAAGAAGTGAAAGCTTTGTTTGTTTGTATTCAGGGTCTGACAAGAGCTTCTAGAATTAACCAATCCTATAGCTCCAAATCTAAGTTACTTCAGCAAAGAAACATAGCAGATGCTTTTTAAAAAGGGAGATGTCTGTTATTTTCCAGTACATTGTAGGCAACAGAGACTCTCATTCATTATTAAATATCTTAAAATTTTGGAATGTGTTATTTAATACTGATCCAAAAGTAGCTGTGTTTCAAGTCACAAAGCTATTTCACAGTAATACAAGATAAGTATTTTTCATATCCTGAGTTCTTAGCAAGGGTTGGAAGCAATAGAATTCATGTGTTCTTTTTCTCACTACTGTTGAAATTTTTAGTTGTTACTGCATGCTGTGCTGTGTGCAGAAAATGGTCGCCACTGAAAGTCTCAGCTCCATGCTTCACTTTCTGATTCAGATGACTGCACAGGCACTAAATTTGTAGCAGAATGCAGTCAAATATTATAGTTAACTGACAGAACCCTTCAACTGACCTTGATTCTGCAAAAACTAATTTATCTTTCTAGGTTATATGCACTCAGTATCATCACTGTTATCAGTTAAAGAAAATATTTGTGCAAATAGGGCCAAGTCCTTGTTTAGTGAAACCAGAATTATTTCAATAGTTAATTTATTCACAAGAAAACCTTAAGTTTATATGTAAATCTAAAAACATAACTAAGAATACCGTGCTGTCAGTGTTAAGTCAAAACAATGGTTTTCAAGGTAAGCAATTTATACACACAAAGTTACTTGCAGTGTTTTTCTGAATCTCATCAGCTGTTGATGTAATTGTTGTACAAAGTGAAACATCTCTCTGTGGGTTAGTACATTGAAATAGAGCTTTTCTTAGGAGTGTTCTGACATGCTGTCAGTCTCTGTACATGATATTGTTATTCACATTAGACAAAGAGTCAATGAATTTCTGAATATATGAAATCATATATTAATCATACATGTAGAATTTCTAAGGCTGTTCTGTATGTCCTCTACTAACTTTAGAGCTACAAACATTGTTGAAATACTTGCACAAAAGCTTGCCATAAGGAAAACAAAAGTGATTGTTGGTGTTGACATCTAGATGTAAGGAGTTGATTTTGATTCTTGCAAATTCAAATTAAGAATGACTGAAATAGGCTTCCATTATGTTTAACTATATGAATTTTTGCTATAAGAAGGTGGTTAGTTTTGAAAATTTTTTAGTGTTTTTCTCTCCAAATACAATTATACTGATTGTCTCAAAAGCTGTATCTTTAAGAACTATCTTGCTAAACATGACATTTAAAACCATGAGTAGAAACTAGAGGGGTTCTGCTGTAAGTGGTTATGAGCTGCTAATACTTCCTGCTTTATGGGTTGATGTTAGCACCATTTTGTTTTCACCCTCATTTATTTCTAGGTAGTCCTGTCCCAAATGAAGAAGGATTTGTTGAATTTCGGATGGCAGGTCCTTTGAAATACATGTGGTGGTACCACATAGTTGGACTCATCTGGATCAGTGAGTTTATCCTAGCCTGTCAGCAGATGACAGTAGCAGGGGCTGTTGTGACATACTATTTTACAAGGTAAGAACAACTCAGATAGCTCTATCATGAGTAACATAGACATTGACTTAGCAGAAATACTGAAGGACAGAGGTTTTGGGGAGAATACTTGTGTCCATTGTGAAAACTGGGGAACAGTTAAATTGTCTTGACTCTTTTTAAATCATGTGAAGTCCTGAAATATCTGTTTTGCCAATTATAGAGAGTGTTCCTGACATTTAAGACTTGAAGTCTTATTTGTCTTGTAACCTCTGCACATTCTACAGACATGGATGGTTGTTTACAAAGTAGAATGTGCCTCGAAGGTCATCTATTTTGCTAATAATTAATGCTGATAAGATCTGTAGAGATTAAAGAAATATTGAAAGCAATTGATTATTACTTTAATTGCAAAATAGTGCCCTTTAAATTATTTACAGGGCTTCACTAATCTTCATTAATCTTTATTTCACAGGATTACTTACAATCTTACTAGATTCATCATTTCTATATAGATTCTGACAAGATCATATACAAATAAAATTTTATGTAAAATTTTAAAGCTGCATATTTCATTGCTATATTTGTCAACTAAATTCTCTATCAGTTTTTTGAATAATATATGCAGATATTTTTCAAGTGCATGATTCAGATCACAAATGTTTAATGGTTTGTCTTTTTAATTGAGGCTGTTATCTGAACTGCTTTTGACTCCTTTTCTGCCCTAGTCTTTAAAACAATATCAAAAACAAGGAATCAATTTACTGTGTTGTCAGAAATTTTGTTGTTTTATTAATGATTAAGTCCTCCAGTATACCAATGAAATACATCTATGAAGTTATTACAAGATGTTACAGGGATGTAATCTTGTGAATAATTAAACTAGATTGAGCACGGAATGAGGAAAATACAGAGGAAAGAGAATAACTCTGCACTGAAATAGATTGCTTAGCAACGTGTATGCTTCATCTGTAAGTTTATGTATTTCCGATCACCTGAGGGTGAATGATTTTTATTTTATCCATACTCTATAATTCCATAACAGAAATTTTATTTTAAGTAGTAAATACTAATTTCTCTCTACTGTTATCTTCTTTTTGCATTTAAAGGTGCAATCATAGTTTGAAAAGTGACTTGTAAAAATGGTAAAGGCATTAATTTGCATTTACCCATTATTTTGCATATGAGCAGCTTCCCAAATCAAATTAGGTAAGGTTATCCATGGAGAAATGTTTTATATGTGTTCACTGCTCATTCACCTTAGCTGGATGGATTCCTTTTAATTCAGGCAATAACAGGCCTCAAAGTGTTCTGCATTGCAGACTTTGCCCCAAAAACGAAGAAGTGTTTGGGTTGCCTGGGCATAAGACTCAACCCATTTATGTGATTGTGCCCAACAGGGAGTAAAATTTGTCTTTCCCTAAAAGTTAATTGAAAGAAAATATAGGATAAGCCTATTTTAGTCATTAACATCTCAGTATTACATTATGCAGATAATACTTTCATGGAATGATGAATCTACTTTTATTATCTTTTTCGAATGAAATTCACATCTCTCCCAAGCTGAGGAGATCCTTTATTTTTTGAATGTTAGCACATGTTTCTTAATACGCTTATTATCATGCTCTTATTTGTAATAAAGTAGAAGAGCCATTCTTCAAATGTTTAATAGTACTGTTTTTTGGGAGAGAAGTAGAAGTGACTTCCTTGGTAGGAAAGAAAAATGTCTTCAAACTGTGAAAGTGAGTATTCATTTGATAAATAAAAAATATTGTAGCTACATTGCATTAAATAACTTGTTTTAAGGCTCAACACTTGGTACCTTGAGGACATAATAGCTAAATCAGAAATGCAAAAAATCTGAGAAAAGACTTTACCTCATCAATTAGTAATATCCTCTCCAAAGTCTACACAAAAATCTCCAGCAGAACAAGAGAGAAGGAGAAGGCAAGTTTATCAGTAGTCTGACTAAAAAGTATTAGCACTGTTTCTTACTTTTTTGGGAAGGTTTTGAATTGCACACAATCAGATGTAACTTTCTGGGAACTACCATTTGTTATAGTGGTAATGGGGCCAACTGCTAGTAAGACTGCCTGTCACCAATGAGTGTTTTCCATTGCTCAGAGAATCACTGGCAAATGTATTGGCAAAAATGGGTTAATATTAAAGTGAAAGCATGACAGTTCATTGACAAGATTCACTCTACCACTTAGTGGATGGTCAAAGCACACTGAGGAAAGGTAGGACTAAAATCTAAAATCAATCAATCTAGAACTAAACCTAAAATTGTTTATAGGGAAGCTAGGAATGGAAAAACGTTAGGGATGAGACAAGGTAAGGATAAAAAGGAACGAGGGAGACCCTCCCATTGAGTCAGAGCGGACTCTATGGCCACTGTTAGCCCCAGACTTGACAAACAGTTTAGGCGTAAAGAGTTTAACAGCACTTAAACTTGTTATCACTTAATCAATGCCCTGATTCAACCAATTTAACAAAAGAGTCCATAGAATTTACTATTAGAACAGCAGTAACTCAGTTATAGACCAGACTCACTTACCAATCTAATGTTCATAGTACATTTGCCTTAGCACATTCACACTCACACGTGTATGTGTAATGTATAGACCTGTAAAAATTCCTCTTGAGTTCAGTGAAGTGCTCATGTCAGATCCTTTGCACTTTCTCAAAGGGCAAAAAGTTGAAGTCTGAGCAGAGAGGTGTCAGCCCAGGCTCTGTTAGCAGCATTTGATGTTGGTCCTCTGAATATCACAAACTTGAGAGTTCACTGGCTCTTGAGAGGCCACACTCAGAGGCAGGTGCTGGTCACAGCCCACTGCGGTCCAGGAGTTTATGGAGTTGCCAGACCATTGGCTTTAGCCACAGTAATTTTCCATCCTGGCCACAATTCAGGTGTGTAACTTTCTTTGAAAGTTCCGTAACAGAAATGTTGTTCCATTTAGGTTGTTATTTAGGCACAAAAGAAATGTTTCCAAGGCTGTTTGTTTAAAAACAGGAGCTCATTGAACAGGACAAGCTCCTGGGAGCGGACATGTTTCTGATAAGCTCAAGGAGCTGAGCCCACGTGCTCTTTGCCAAGACTGAGGCCTAACAAGCATTTCTGAGATCACAGTTCAGCCCACACTGGAAAGGGAGAAAGGGGATGCACCACCACACTATCTGTATGACATACTGATTCCTTATCCCAGTCGTACTTCTGCATTACAGACAAATCTGTTAGTTACACAAATTGTCAGGGTGGAGTAAACAATATATCCTGAAAGCTAGTATGAGGATAATATATTCCTTTTGCACATTATTTTACTGAGAAGTTGTAGCACTTCTAGATGATATCACATAAATACTGGTCATTCTACTTCCTTTTTTTTTTTCTCTCTTTTCAACAGGGAGAAAAGAAATCTGCCATATACTCCTATTCTGGCATCTGTTAATCGCCTTGTTTGTTACCACCTAGGAACAGTAGCAAAGGGGTCTTTCATTATCACACTAGTGAAGATACCACGAATGATTCTTATGTATATTCACACACAACTCAAAGGAAAAGTAAGAGAAATAGATTCCATTTTCTTACGAAACTCAAGGGCTAACGCGTTTACCTGTTTGTTTAGTCTGTGTGGGAGGTTGGAAGTCTTGTTTTGGAATAAATCAGGTGTAAGGGAAAAATTCTTCACTATGAGGATGGTGAGGTACTAGAACAGGTTACCTGGAGAACTGTGGATACTCCATCCGTGGGTCACGTTGGATGAGGCTTTGAGCAACATGGTCTAGGGAAAGGTGTCACTGCCTGTGGTGTGGGGAGTCCCTTACACCCAAACCATCCTATGGTTCTATGGTTCTTTACAGGACCATGGGACTGATACAGATTGCTTAAGTTAGCAGGCTGAATATGGGTTACTGAAACACAAGGGAATATTGTTTCCTTAAAAACTCTTTATATTTTTTCCCACATTCTGTACTTTCTAGGAGAATGCTTGTGCTCGCTGTATGCTTAAAGCCTGCATCTGCTGCCTTTGGTGTCTAGAAAAGTGCCTGACATACTTAAATCAGGTAAGATTTTCAATATTCAAGTTTTATGTAAGGGCTGATGTTAGTATGTATATACCCAGCGTGCAGTCTGATGCTGACACATAATGTATCATTCTTTTGAACTGAACTTGAATGACAGTACTTCAGTCTTGTCTCCGTTACTGAAATTACACTGCAAATCACTACATTAACCTTTGGAATGTAAACAAAAACTGAAAAATAGCCAATATTCATCCTGGTTAACATGGTATCTCAACTTTATAACAATGTGTTTAGTGGTTGGAGACATTCCCTTATGACTACTCAGTCAAACTGCATCTGAGTTTCAAAATAGTTTTGCTATGAAAGGAGAATTAAGCTTTTCTAGGTGTAATATTTAAGATTCCCACACTGTAAAATTATACAAAACATCAAATTCTCATCATACTCTACAAAGTGGAGAAAGAGTAGCAAAGTGCAACACACTGGCTGGTCCTTATAAAAGACCCCTTGTAAAAATGGGTTTACTGGCCTGTAGTTCCACCTCTTACATATGTATATAAATATCTTGCTAATATCTCTTTCATTGTTGTTAATTTTTTTTGCTTGTGGAAATGTAGAAAATGAAATTATAAGAAAGCATTTTAAACCACGCAATGTAATCCTTGAAAACTGTGCTCACTAACCTTGAATACAATCTAGTTAAGTATCTAGAAATTATCTTGGTTGACTTGTATGACACTCAAGCTCTTTTATATTTCCAGATTTTTTTTTGAACTATTTAAGTTCTGTAGCTATGCTACTGTTCACCTCCTCCTGCAGAGAAATTGTGAATTCTTTTTAATGAGTTTTTAGGAACAAACTTGTTAATGCATAAATTATGAGCAAGGGAGGAGAAGAATAGTAATTCTTTACCTCATATAATCTTCTGTCAGCTGGTTCATATTGCTTGATTCAACAACTCTCAAGGGAATTTTGTTCATTAAAATCATATGATGAATTTGAGTTACTCAGAAGCTGTATCTTCCCCCTCACCTTCCCCATCTGATCATTCTATGAATAAATCTTCAATCTCCTTTTCTCAGAATGCGTATACAGCCACAGCTATCAACAGCACCAATTTCTGCACCTCAGCAAAGGATGCCTTTGTTATCCTAGTGGAAAATGCTTTGCGAGTGGCTGCCATAAACACAGTTGGGGATTTTATGCTGTTTCTAGGAAAGGTATGTCTGCTGCATACAGTTGTTACAGACCTATGTAGAAGCAATCTTTCTTTAGCAATGTCTTGAACTCTAATACAAAATGCCTTAAAAATCCTGTTTCTTAGTGTGTACTTTATCACATCTAGCTGCATCATATTAGGAAGGGAATGTCCAGGACAGGGAGCATAAATAGGTGATCCACTTAAATTTAGAAAAAGCAACTAGAGAGGAATAACTGAAGTTTATGATACCTTTTGCATGATTCTTCTAGGGAGCCAAGAGAAAAGTGATTAGAAGTTCTAAGGTTTTGGTTTTGTGGTTAAAACATAGAATTATAAGAACAGGAGACTTTTCTTTTAAATTCTGTTTAGTAAGAACTCTTCAGGTTTCTGTTGGAAATTTGACACATTTTTGATCACCCTTTATGACAAAATTGGACTGGAAGAGTACAGAAGCCTGCTATGAGAAACTGCCAACTTAAGCAACTAAGTTAGTTCTACTCTGAGTATTAAAAGGAGGCTAGAATAATTTCTGCGGTCAGTCAGCTTTTTGGGTCTCCAGCTGATGGAGATATACTGTATGGAAATCTAATCCAGTGAATTATTTCTATCCTTTGAAGTGCCATTCTCTCCTTCTGTGCCATAATTTACTAAAACAATTAATACCAATCTACTTAAATCACCTGTGCCAAACAAAGCATTTGGACACTGGTTGGACTGATCTGTATTCCTTATTTCATTCCTTTACTTCTGTTAAATCAGAGTACAGTGGGCTGAACATCAAAACAAGTAACTTAAATCAGTAAAATGTGATAAGGGATAAACACATAAGGGAGATATAAGTGCTTCAGAAAACATGAAATTACATAGCAAAGTTTTATGAAGGAATCGGAAAAGTGTTAGGAAACACCCTCCGAAATGATGTCTTGGATTACTAGAAAAAGGTAGGGCTGATGAAATGTTGAAATGAACAGAGCATAGAAAAAGTAGTATCTGCTAAAACAATGCTCCCCTGTCAGCATCTCCTCTGCTAGTTCAATGTGTGGTATTTTCATAAAAGCTGACCTATTTCACTGCTATGTGTTTAGTTGCAGTTCATAATAATAGATTCAGAAATGTTCAAAAAGTTGTGGCCACACCAATTTAGTCTTTTTGTTTTTGCAAAAACCAGACTGATACCCAGTGAAACATCGGTTAGGGCCTCACACATAGTGTAGTTCTGTGGAGACTATTACATGAAGTGCCTCACGTGAATTCTGATCTGCTTTCTCCTGTATGAAGTGGAGGTAGATATTAGACAAGCTTGGAAGTTGTTTCCACTAGCAAAATGAAAAACATACCATTCTCCTAAGTCCTAACTTCTCCCTCCACCCCAAACAAAAAAAACCCAACTGCGTGTTAGTTGATGCATTGCATCAGGTTGTGGGTTTATATAATTGACAGGATAAAATTCTTTTTTACAGGAATGTTGTCTAACACTAGAACTATGACAGCAGAATATAAATGTAATTTGCTCTGAAAAATACTCTTTGTGCTGAAGGATGTGTAACAATTGACTTGCATTTTCTGAAAAATGAATTAAATGTCTTTTACCCTCAGGGATATGAGGAGTCTGGAAGGCAAAGATCTTGTTACCAAGTGTCTGTAACCTCTAGTTCTAATCCTGGCAGACCAAGAAGCATATTGCCTTAAAAAAATAAACCAAACAAAAAATATCAAAAGGATTCTATCATTAGAGTTGTCTACCATTTTCTTCTTCAGGTCCTGATTGTCTGCAGCACAGGTTTGGCCGGCATTATGTTGCTGAATTACCAACGAGATTACACCATCTGGGTGCTGCCACTCATCATTGTCTGCCTCTTTGCATTCCTGGTTGCTCACTGCTTCCTTTCCATTTATGAAATGGTTGTTGATGTCCTTTTCTTATGTTTTGCCATCGATACAAAATACAATGATGGGAGCCCTGGGAGGGAATTCTACATGGATAAAGTTCTCATGGTAAGTTTCCCCTTACTCTCAAAGTCTAAGGATCTGGTTCCATAAAACAGGTATTTTGACAGTGGAATGAAAGCACTAGCTGAGTTCAGTTTGGGGGATTTTTTGTTGTTTTTTAAAATTTTTTTGCCTTGCCATCTTTTTCATGGCTTGAGCAGTGTCATCTGATGAGCATCAAATAAGTAACGATGCTTTCTTCCCATGGTATTGGCTTCTGTTTGCTAGCTGTTAAATGCAGTCATCTTGCAGTATGTTACTCTTGGGTATCATGTCTTGTAAATGACACTGTGAAGAATAGAAAGAAGCAAAACAAGGGAGGAAACCTTGGGTTTTGTAGTTTCTTAAGGAGGACGTCTCTTTGAATGTGAGAGAGAAAAAATATCAGGGTATTCTACCTCACACATAGAGAGGGACCACAGTGGAGTTTTCATGTAGACATCAACCAGAATTTGACTTTTTCACACAGAGAAACACCAGACTTTATGTTCTTTCATGAAGCCTACATGCTTTGTGAGGGCCTATTGCAAGGCCAATTAATTTTGTTCATTTTTGTTTCATGTTATTCTCTGTTCACTCTAACTAGAAACCAAGATGTAAAAATTCTGCTTCTCAGGCCCTTCACTTTGTTGTTGAGTAGGAAATTTCTTGACAGAGTTTTTAAGTGGCAGCTGTGGAATATGTCTGTAAAATGAACCCTCATGCATAGGCTTGAGGAAGATTCTCATGACTTCTTATCATAATTTTTTTTAAAATTACTGTGGGAAAACCATGCCAAGAATTTAGTGCTACATTTTTTGTAAACTCCCACAGAATCTAGAGTATGTAATAAATTAACCAGCAGCTGATGACTTGGTTTTTAACAAAGAATAAGAGTAAAATGCAGCATGCTCTCTGAGAAGAAAGCGCTGATAAACTGTAAAAACATTGTGGGTTTTAGTCAGCAGTCAATGTCACAAAACCCCAGCAGGTAAAGTTTACTGAAATTTCCTGCAGGATTCTTGCCTTTAGGAGAAAAAAATGCTTAAAATTGAATTAGTACCTTTTCTAACCTTCATGAATAGGAGATTGCGATTTTGTGAAAAATATAAGAGGTTGCGATTTGGTGAAAAATGTAAGAGGTTGAATTGAGGAAAGTTAGGGAAATCAGCCAGACCTTGTAAGTAAGTAACTATCTCCAAGTCCTTCTGCTTAATGGATTTCTAACATTATGCACAATTCACAGGATACAAAGCAACAAATGTGATTCTGGTTTGTTTGGTTTTTTTGTTGTTGTGGTTTGGGTGTGGTTTATTTTTTGTTTGGTTTGGATTTTTTTTTAAAACCAACCTTTTACCTTCTTTCCCCATAAAGAAGAGCATTGCGTGGTAAATGTGAAAGTTGTAAGAGCACACAAAGTTATAAGAGCACACCTGTCTGGCTTTCAGAATTAAGCAGGGGAGAGGTTTGTGGCTATTTGGCAGGCTTTTTTGATACATTGTGGTCAAGTCTCACCAAGAGAAGTGGGAGATGCAAATTGTCTTGATATTTTGAGTAGTTACATCTTGAAGTTCTGTCTTCTGATATTTAATGTTTGGAGTCTGCTCTATGAAAGCATTTGTCATTTCATTACTGTTTTTCAGGAGTTTGTGGAGAATAGTAGGAAATCTGTGAAAGAAGCTGGCCGGGGAGGTGGAGCTGAGGGCAGAGAGCTAAAACCAATGGTAGGTGCAGATGAGGAGGTGGCGGTCCTCCAAGAGTTTCACTTTTACTTCTTCTCCCTCTTTGTCTTTACTGACTGCACTTCTTCAGGAGAAGTTTTTGTTCTCTGTATCACTCAAGATGTTCTGCTTTTTCTGTTTGTGAGCTTGCCTATCACCTGGATGGCAGAGTTTTTGTCACAGCTGAGACCATCTCCTGTAAAAGTAAGATGAAAGGAACTGTTTCATATGAAACAAATGCAGTATCATTTCGTTAGGATTAGTGATGCATGCTATGTGGTATATGCAGACAGCCCCAATTGCTGAATAGTCTAAAAATAAGATGGCTCTGAGATTCATTGGGCTGTTCCCAGCCCTGAGATGAACAATTTTTGCTCATCTTACATTCACTGCCAAAGTCTGAAATGAAGAACCCTACTGAATGCATCCATTGTTGCAAAGTAAGACCAGGTATTTAAAGCCCTCACCAAATTATCTTACACAGTGCCAAGGAATTGAATACAGTGATTCCTTTCAACCTGCTCAAATGACATTTCTCCCAGTTGTTTGTTTTATTGCCAACTACTTATGTTGCTTGTCTCTTGTGTGCTCTTTCCATCTCACACTGTCAGATGCACAGACAGTGAACAATGCATCATTTATGCTTCTGCCGCCTGTTTTACTTATGGTGTGCCTGTTAGGAAGGCATTGCATGTCTGAGTAGCCTGGAATAAGGAACACTATACATGGTGCAGATAACAGATAGGAGGATAAGTTTGGAAGGTGGAGAACAGAGAGCATATAATGGAAAGCCAGGCTGGGCAAGGTATGATTTGTCATCTTACATTATAACTTTGTAAAATAGAATATTTTTTCATTATCACATTTTCAAAGTGTTTGGGGTCTTACTCATTTCCGTACCATGGGGATAATTTTTTAACCAAATGGAATCTAAATAAGTGTTTGCTAACAGAAGAATTTCTTTTTTCAACAATGTATGTGAAGCCATGTTGCATGAGCATTTTTTGACTAAGCTGGAATGGGTTCCTGCTATAGACTGGATAGATATGTAGCTTTGCGTGTTTTGCTATTTCATTATGGCATACCAGTTTCTAGATTTGCTTATGCCTAAATGCTGCTGTGTTTATACATATAAAATACTAATTCTATGCTCATTTACTGTTTTCTTCTGGGAGTAATTCTAGCTGGTCAAGCAGATGCTAATGTTGGAATTTTCAGAGCAACCTAAATGCTATAAATGCAAAGATGCCATTAAAATGATTGAGAATTGGGTGTGCAAACTCTCTAGTCATATGCACAAAAATTTCAGTTCAAAATTTTATGTGAAACTCTAATTCAAATAATTGGTTACCTTAAGTGGTTTTCCACTTATGCTGTTGTCAGAGCTGGCACAGACCACTACTTATACTTTTGTACTTGACTGCCTAATGCTTGGATGTTAAAAAACTTTATTCACTCCCACACCCTTGTAAAAGTGCAAACCAAGTACTTGCAAGTCAAGGGTGGTCTTGGAGGAATTTTTTCTTAGGCTCCTGAGCTTGGTACCGGCTGAAAATCCTCATAGGACTGCTAGAGAAAGATGCTGAGCACTTGAGACATGGAAGTCACCTGCTGAATTACTCCCAGTTCTGCTGCTCATGTGATTGTCTTGTTTGGAACTCTTTGGGTCTTGCGGTTTTCCATTTTTGGGCATTCAGCTCCAGTTGATTAGATTTTGAAATACTAGAATCTCATTTCCTGATGAGGATGGGACCCAGCAGTTAAATTTCTGATACCTTTCCCCAAAGTATTCATAGAGGGCCTCAGTTATACCTAGAATAGGATCATTCATAGGTCTATTATGTAAAAGTAGTGCCCCTAGTCCCAAAATCGCATGTCTGAAAATTAGATCAATATTACTTCTTCCTCTTCTTTTAAAAACAGAGTCTTTACTGTTTTGCTTCAGTTTCCTTGAAATGCAGATATTTCTTAGATATGACAATTATTCCTTAAAGTGAAATGCCCTAAGTGCAGTTGTATTTAAAATAGCTATTAATAGCAGAGATGAGGAAACACTTAGGATGTTCAATTCTTGTATCAGGGCATAACAAAAAAACCCACCTTTTCGCGCTTCTTTCTTTATAGCTTCCAGCCACCCCTTTGACTCAGTTTCTCCCTGTCCTTTGGCATTTGTCTAAGACTGTACTGTATGACTTTGTTTTCTAGGCCTCTGGAGCAAGTTCATCTTGAAACTAGCCAGCCATATTGGAACCCATTGACATTCCAAAACAGTATATATATACATATATACATACACATATATATATATATATAAAAATATATAAACAGCCAAAATCAGAGAAAAGGAACAGGGATTTAAAACTTTTTTTAACAATTATTTTTGTGAAACATGTACTCTTTTCATACGGGTGGCTTTTACAAGCAGCTTTATCATTGTTTCATTTCTTAAATTATTCATTTATAATGGTCATGGAAATGTTGATTCTTATCTGCTTGATATTTTAAAATCTGGAGGAGGTATCATTGTAAAGATAATCTGAAATCATTACTGGGTTTAGAGACAGATTTCCCATGACACTGCTAATCTGCTGAGAGTTTTACTTGTTTAATTTCTTTTAAATTTGCATTAGATTGGGAGAGTGACATGTACAGAAAACCTTAAAATCAAGAAAAGTCTCAAATTCAGTTTTTCAAGAGGTGGTTTCAGCAAAAATTCATTCAGTTCAAATGTGTTTGTAAGCAGTTACTTTACTTTACAGCCCTGGCAGGGCACAGTTTTATTTACCAGTATCAGATATCACAATAACCAACTCCTCAGGTATTTAGGTGTGTGGGAGCCCTTGCATCTCCTATTAAACAGAACCTACAAAATGGGGACAGATAATTTTTATATGCAATTAACTTCCTGTTTACCCTACTTAGCCCTCATACCCGTTGCCCTCTATCCTCCCGTTGAGTTCAGTAGCCTCCTTCACACTTCAGCAGTGTTCCTTTGAAGGCTATGGATTCTTCATATGGACAATTGAAATAACAGATTGTTAAAGCTCAGTCTTAGCCATACTCATGATTAATTCATGACTAGATACAAAGATGCTGAGGATGGGAAGAGAAATGGACTGTACTACTGTACATAAAAAAGTACGGTGTGCTTTATTTCATCTAATGAGAGAGCTCTGGGAGGTAGAAGGGATCATTCCTTGCCTGTTGTTTAATCCATATTTGTACATAGTGTAGTGGGTGGCTAAAGCCTGAAAGGGCAGAGAAACATTCCTCTGGAAGTGTAGCTGCCAGGATAGTTATCTGAAGTTATTAAATAATGACAAGAGAACATGCTTTTTTATTACTATTATTATTATTATTATTATTAGATACATACATTTCTTTTCTGTCTGGAAGCTCACCAGATATGAATGCTAATATTCAATTATTCAGCATAGTGAAATGGTAAATGCTTAAGTGTATTTGCTAAGAATGAATGACCTGTCTATGCTATATATTCCTTTTGTTACAATTTTTTTAAGAAAACTATTTTTGTTATTGTAAAGCTAATATTTCAGAGCAGAATTTTTAAACTTATTGCACTAAATACAAGCTGTCTACAAATAATGATGCCTCAATGGTTCAATCACTCCATTCAAGAAAATCTTTTGAAAGAATAAGAGCCTTTCTACACAAGCTTTGTGATGGAGTAGAGATGTGTGTCTAGGTAGAGACATGCACAACTCGAGTTATCAAGGTTTAGCAAGTAAGCAGTTATCTGTGCTTCCTTTCAGATGATCAGACTTTTAAATTGCTGCTGAAAGTTCAAAAAATTATGTAGTATCATGTAGCTAACTAGTGCTCTTATCTTTTGGCAATAGTAAAATGTTTCACTTTTGCTTCCAGAAGTCATCTGATAACTTAAATTTTTTACTTTTTTTTTTCTGTAAGCCAATTAAAACAATATACACTTTTCATATCACAGACCCCAAAATATTTGAAAGGTATGAAAATAAAGATACACTTAGAAAGGATAGATACTGGGAAGGCAAAGAGAAAAAATTATCCAGTCCTGGAAGCACTTACACACTCATTTAAGTGAACCATATATGTAATCCCCACTAGCATCAGAAGGGCTCTCTAAGTATGGAAGTTGGGACTTACACATCTGTGTAAGCGCTGACTAGACTAGAACGTCAGTCTAGGGATTCAAACTGGAGCACTGGTGAGGCCTCTCAGTGCAAGTTAGAGGTCAGGCTTGCCCAGAAGAAACACTGGAGCAGCCTTACCTTTGCAGAGAGGAGACATTTCTGCAGTACTGGTGTCTAAGACACAAGTGGCACTCAACACCGGTATCGTTGTAGATCAGTGGGGTTTAACAAAACTTTAAAACTGGCTCAGATGAACCCTAGAAACTGGTTTTCAAGGCTAAAAAACTTAACAAGTACCCAGTTGCTTCCAAAGAAACTAGTTTTCATCTTGTTTGGAGGTTGTTAGAGGTGCTTAATCGAAGAAGCCTTGTATTCTGCTCATTTTGGTAAAAAATTTCTGCTATGGTTCCACAAGTTTGTGTTCTTTGCTTACTGGAAGTTCTGAGTAGGGACTTTTCTCTGTAATTGCAACTAGGACTACAGTTGGTAACAAATTTTGTATTTTTGTATGACTTGACTGTGCACCATTTTTATAGCAGTTTATCCTGTCTTAAAATCTGTATATTTACATGGTGTTGAAAAGATACAAGCAACACTTTTCTATTGGTAGTTGTAATGTTTAAGTGAGAAATCTATATCATTACAGAGTTTCTAATAAAAACGTGTGCACCATTCTTGAGTGTATATCCAGCATGCAGAGCTTTTCAGTCCTGCCAAAAAGGCATTCCATCAACACACAGGCTTTCCAGTGGCCCTTTAAAGCTTTTGAATGTCCTTTGAAGTTCATTTGCAACCAAACTACAAGCTGCCCTCTTCCAGCTCTGTCTTGTGCACAGAGATAAGCAGAAGGCAGAATTCAGAAGAGACAACTTTTCAGGACAAATTTAGACTTTGCTTTCCTGTTGGAGTGGGGATAGTGGAGTGGGAGGACATTTTGGCATGTAAATCCCATATATAAATTTTGGCAGTAGGGGTGCTGGGGTCTGCCAGCTGTGATGGATTAAATACTTTTTCTGACTGTTGGTTATTAAAGCCAGTGTATGGACTGCTTTGTAGGAACTGGTCTAGACTATGTAGAGATCGATGCTGCACTGAGAATAACAATGCAGGAGGAGCAGATGAGACAGCTGAAACAGAAATCATCTCCTCAGAAAGTCCATTGAATCGAGTAGTGCTCAAAGACTGGAGATTTTTTAGGCTGGACAAGTTGCATTTAGAAACAATCACTGGGATTACTGCTCCCCAGCAGTGGTTTCTGCATCATAACCTCTGACTAGCTAGGTTTCAAAGGAAAAAAAGCATACCATTCCTCAAATTGTTAATTTTTTTTCCACATTATTTTACTCTCTGTTTTATTTGGAAGTTGAACAGCATTGTGTCATCTTTATTGCTTCTTCCAGCCCTGGAGTATATTTTTCAGCTGTTCTTTTGGGTCTCATTTCCATATTGCTCTCTGAGTAAAGGAGTGCCAAGTGGCAGAGTGTCAGCTCCCCTTTTTCCCTTCATTTTACCACATTCTCTTTCACCTTCCTGAGGCAATGATTTCAGGGTATCACCTGGACTGAATGGGGTGGGGGGGGCGGTGCTGAGCTAAAGTCCTGAGGTAGGATTTTTTTTTTGTGGTTTTATTCCATCACTGTGGTTAGAGGTGCAATCAGTCACTTCTACAGTTTCATTGCTGCTCCACAGCTAGACTTAACACATAGCATGGCCAGTTTAGAATTGCATCTTCAGCCTTCCAGTACCTCCCAGCTGCCAGAACCAGGATGGGCTGCTAAATGTGGCCTCATCTTGGCATAGTAACTGAAGGACTTTCTGCATTCAGAAAGTGTGTCCTAGAAGGGAGGACTAACAGTGGGAAACACAATTATAGATCTTGTGGTGGGTTGGCCATGGCTGTCACATACACTGCTGCTCTGTTGCTTGCTCAGTCCCTGCAGCAGGATGGGAGAGAGCAGTGAAAGGACGAAAGCATTGCTATAAATGCAGTTCATTAAGTAAAGAATGGGAAAAAAAAAAAGCAAAGGCAATCACTTACCATCTCCCACTAGCAGACCAATGCCCAGCCAATCTCCAAGCAGCAGCTGCTTTGGAACCACACCCCAGTTTTATTGCTGGGTATGATATAATATGGTGTGGAATATTTCTTCAGTCTGTTCAGGTTGGCTGTCCTGGCTGCATGCCCTCTCATCCTTTTGCCCAGCCCAACCGACTGCTGGGGTGGTAGAGTGGGAAACAGAGAAGGCCCAGAAACCATGTGCAAGCACTGCTCAGCAACAGGTAAAGCTTTGTGTTATCAACACTGTTTTAGTTGGAGATCTAAAACACAGCACCTTTCAGGTTGCTGAAAAGAAAATTAACTCCATCCAGCCTAACCCAGTACACAGGTCCACTTACCCAGTAGTTAATCCAAGACTTGCTCCTTGCATTTCTGTACAGCATCTTCTCAGGGTGGTTACTTCTTTCTGAAAGGGCTTTTTTTGCAGCAGGCAATCAGCCTGCTCCATAGTGCTCCCTTTCATGGAGGGAGCAGGGGATGTTAGCTCTTACTCTTTCAGCACATAATGGGGATATAAAGCAAAAATGAGCCCTTTCTGTATCAGTGTTCTGGCAATTGAGCAGCCAGTGTTGGAGACAACATAGTTAATGTGCCCTCAGGGCATGCACTTTAGTGGTTTGCTCTGAGTGGTTATGATGTATTCTATGAATGTATGTTATAGAGTCAGAATAAAATGCATGTAGCAGACATATACTCATCACCATCTAGTGAGCATTTAGTTCAGAGTGCATATTACATGCTGTATTGAATACAGCACAGTCATTTTAAGAAACAATCTTAGGATTTGTACGTAGATACAGCATTCCTGGTTTTTAAATCATGGCTTGGCCTGTGCAGATAGTGTTTACTAAATCTAAATATCACTAGCCCATTGTTTCTTGAATAGCTTGTGTCACATTATCAACACAGAAATCCTATTTCATCTTTGTGGAAAAAAAACCCCAACTAACAAAACAACCTTTGTGTTTCCCAAAACAAAACCCAACAGGCTTATTTGAAGCATTTCTCACATTCAGCTTCTTTGTTGGATGATGGAAGTTTACTCTAAATATTTCATTTTCAAATGCTCTTCCAACTATTTCATCTCAGCTGTTATTTCCATCACTTAACAAGATTATGGAGACCAATAAATCTATATTTCTTGTGTTCTGTAGCAAAAAACTGTTCTCAAGGTATTTTTTTCTTTTATATTTAAAGAGATGAGAAAAGATGAAACTTGTCTCTTGTGATGTAGATCATGTATAAAAGGCAAAATTTCTCATCTGGGATGGAGCTGTGATGAGTCTTGCAATCTGATACAATCAAGCTAAAGCTCCTCAGAGACTAGGATTATGAAAATATTTCTAGGGACAATTGGTAGCATGAATCAATCTGAAAATACCCATTTGGAGGCTAAACTATCTGGCATTCATTTGACAGACATCTGTTAAAATAGAACTAGCAGAAAACCAGCAAAGGCCCATCAGATTCTAGTCCCCTGTCTCACTGAGGTCAAGTCATCATATATGTGAGTGCGATGAGCAGAATTTGGTGTTAGAAGCATTTGGTACTTTTCTGTAGAAACATGGAACTCCCCTTAGAAGCAAAGTTGCAAGAATTCAGTGCAAAAGCATCAGCTGACTTTAACAGAACTAGCCTAATTTCAGTAATGTTAAAGACAGCTATGGACTCCTTAACTATGTATGGAAGATGCTGTCAGGATAGGTGGCTAACATTCCTCAAGTGTACCACCTCTCCTCTCTGGCTTGAGTGGGAATAGGGGCAGATAGAGAGTTATTTCAGAAAGGTTTGGTGAAATTAGGAAGCAGACTACTTACGAAACCCTGAAGAAGTTGTGCACTGACTGGAGTTCCCACTAAAATCATGGTTTTTAACTCTCAAATACCACATGTGCTCCATATTAGTATTAGTTGGGTCCCTCCCTGCTGCTCAGACTAAAATGGGAGAATATCTCTTATTTGAAAAACAATGCCACAAACAATTTCGTAGTGTCTCCTAGGGGAGTGAGGGAACAGAAAACAATCTTTGGTTTTGTTTCTAATGTGGGCCAGAAAGTAGATGCCAGAAGTTAGGTGGAGAGCAGGTAGAAAATATTCCGCAGGATCTTCACAGTAGTTAAGAAAATTCACATTCCAATTCAGACATGTCACAGCAACATCTCCTGTGTCCTGCTTTTATTTTACTCTGGAGCTCTTCAGAGCAAAATGAAGGTGGAATCCTATATCTACAGAAAATAATTATTTCTATATAATGGATTGTGTTGCTGATTACAGAAACTACCCTAAGGAAAAAGGAAAATCTTCTGAACAGATTTTAAAGGCTTGACAGTACTTGCATTGTCATAGTCCATCAAAGCTTCATTTGGAAATGAATTTTTCATCCTCCTTCACTCATACTTCTAACAGGGCAATCAAACCCCTGGACTGGCTTAGTGATTTACAGTGAATCAAGATCAACTAACAAGTGCTCCTTTTTCCAGTGGAATGCCACCTCCTTTGAAAATGGGAAAAGTAAATGTGACACTGTTTATTGTTGTCTTGAGAACTTAAAATGTTTTATACTGCAAGCTGTGAATGCAGGAAGAGAAAAGAAATTAACAGTGCTGATCTAATCTTAGATTTTCTGTGTAAACTGACATTGTGCCAGGATACTGATGCAAAACTGTATTTTAGTCTAAGAAATGTATAGATTTTTTAATGTATCAAAATAAAGTTTTCCTTTTAAGTAAGAAAGAAATTTCTGTGTCTTCCATGTGGTATGCTTAGGCCCTGCTCTTCTTAGCAATACAACCTCATGCCCCTGAGAAGCAAGAAGAGCCCACCCAAATTTGTGCTGAAGTTTTACTTTGCTCTGTGCCTGCTCTTTAGCTGAGTAGCTGCAGTAACACTGGACATACTGTCCTAGTGCAAAGAAAAGCATTCTGATGCTAATGTTTTCCTGAGATGAGCAAGTGAATGGGGTTTGGTAGAGCAAAGGTGGGATATTTTTGCTGTCTTTCTCCTCATTGATCCTCAGTGATCCTCTCTCACTGATCCTCTCACATCTGCTCCTCAGCTTCTCTCCAGCATGTTGGAAACGCCCTTTAGGCCATGGTTTCACCTGTCACCATGTTCCTCAGCCTCTCTGAGAGGCTACAGGCTGTACCCAGGGTCAGTCACATACAGAAGCATTTGGAAAGTTCTTCATTGTGGATGGGGAGGCTGTGGTCACACATTCCCAAGAGTCCTTGCCCATACCCAGGAAGCAGGACTCTAAGGGCTCATAAGGCTATCTGGAGCACACTGGCTCATAACATATGCTTTGCCTTGCCAGGACAGCTCTGGGGCAATGAAGAGTAGGGAGGCATGAAAGAAATCTTGTTATGCATTATGAGCCATGCAAACGGCATATCCCAGCACAGCACCTCTTGTGGCATCATTTCCTTGTTCTTCAAAGTCCTGTACATGCTGCCCACCCTGCAGAGCTGTTCCAAAAAGTTTGGATGGCTAAAGATAGATAGTGAGTAGAAGCAATAACAGAGATACATGCAGTTGCAGATTCCTTCCCCTCTCCTCTCCATCCCATAGGCACAGCAAATTTCTGCTTTCTTTGCTGCCACTTTTTTTTACACTAGTACACTAATAAGCCAAGCTGAACCATGTCTTCTGCTTCTATTACTCTTTACTGTACACCACTTCAGCACTGCATTTACATAAGATGGTTTATTTATCTGGAAATTATTGCCACTTCTGAAAAAGAGACTGATGCTGTTGTGGCAAATCACAAAGGAACATCAGGATGAAAAGGAACGGACAGCCCATCAGGCAGGACCTCTGCACACAGGCAGGGTCCCATGCTGTGGACCCCAAGTGTTCTGCAGCTCCTCTGAAGGTACGTCCCCTTGGCTTGGAGTGTCAGTTTCATGGCTTATTAACAGTGAAGCTGCTTGGCTTGATGGGTTTAGCTGTATGGAGCAAAAGAGGCTCCAGAGATATCCTTCATCAGTAGAAGTGTTAAGGGCACGAGGCATGTAACCTACAAGTTGTAAAAACCCTTTGCCTGTGTCAGAACTGCCGAACAGGAGCTCTTTGGCTTTGTTCACCCTCACTAGCAGTAAGGGACTGAAGCACTGTCTGCAGAGATCAATGCTTATTCCCTCAGCTCTGAAACAAGAGTTTCATGACTTCCAGGGGAAAAAAAAAAGGAAGTGCCTAAAGGTGGGCTGGAGAAGGCTACTGAGAGAAGCATATGCAGGCAGAACAGAATGGGACATGGGACTTGAAAGGAAAACTTAAGGGTACTGTGGTGAAGTGTGGAAGAAAATCCTGCTCTCCCACTGTGAGCAGGGACCCGGAGACAGAGGATTGGAGCTTCAGAAGCAGGATTTTTCCTTCAACCACACAGCAGTTCCCACTGCCAAGACATTCTGCATGCAGTGGGCATATACATAACCACTTAGCCTTGGGACTCAATCCCTGGCATTGGCAATTACAGAACAGCACAGGCAGATGCCTCTTCAGATCACTGCTCCCTGAGCAGCCCTGGCTGTCCCACTGGAGATGAAGGACCAGTCTCCTTGCTTGCAACACCACACAGCTCCTTGGCTGCTGAAGGAGCTCCCCTGCTGTGTGTAGAGGATGCGGCCCTCAGTACGCAGCATTTGGTGTGCAGCAAATGGGCTCCTTCTCCGAGCCAGGGAGGCCAGATCCTGTGCTGCTGGAGTCTGGCATGGCTCCTTCCCTCCACCACAGGCCACTGAGGAGCTGACCCAGTTTTAGTCACTGGTATTTAGATGTTTAATGAAGATTAGCTAGTACCCAGGGAGAGATTATTTAGAATTTCTAATTACTATTTAAATTATGAATGTGTGAAATGGATGGAGCTTACACTCCCGCACACAGAAAACCTAAAAAGGCTGTTTTTCTGACACTTACTGCCATAATCTTTATCTAGTGCTTATTCTTGTTTATCTTAGATACACTAAAAATAAAGTGAAAGAAAATCCAGCACCATAGCAGATTTTCTGAGACCCTTGCCAGAGCAGTCAAAGTGAGAAATACAGCCTATGATAGAAACTACTGAATTGTTGTATTTCACTACCTCAGCTGACAGTAATCAAGTGAGAGACAAATAAATGGGTGAGCAGGTATTTCACATTGCAGTCCTCTAAGAAGAAATCACAGGCCTGAACCCGGTACCCTACAAAAAAAAAAAAAAATCTGCCACAGTCTGAGGAATAGTGGTAAGACGTCCCCTGTTATAATTTCTTTTCTGATAGCTCTTACTTGTGTTCTAGTTTTAAATTTGAAGTCCTGAATACAAACCCTGGACTAAAAACATTTGATAGGCCTTGGCAATGCCAGGTGGAGCAGGGTGATCTGGCCACTTTTCTTGATTGCAGGGCCTGCCATGTCCCCCCAATCTTTGCTGCCAGGTAAGAGAGGGATGGCTCAAAGATTTGGACACCTGCCTAGGGCCAACACACTGCTGCTCCACCACAGACCTCGTCTGTAGCCTGGGATTCATTACTTGCTGTCTCTGTGCCTCCCTTTCCTCAAAGATGGGGATGGCATAAGGGCTGAGTACACTAAAGGTCAGTCAGCACTCAGATACTGCAAGAGGACAGATGAATGAAATAGGGGCAGGTAAGGCTATGTGTGAAACTGGGATCCAAAAATGCCTCTCTACAGCTGCAAGAGGCAATGAATTGGGTGGAAGTTGTGCCCTGTGCAAGGGAAATGATGTGGACACATTCCTCTTCTGATAGTTACAATATCTGAAAACTCAATCCTCCAATAGAAAATCCCCTCCAGCCCTTTAGTGGCTCTTGGTAGTTCACTGTGCCTGCTTTTTGCAAGAAGAAAAAATGCACTTGTAGGGAAGGCATGCTGGGTCTCTTTCAAATCTCTCAAAATTGCACTACCCCTAGTGACAACAACAAACCTAACTTTAGTACCTAATGTCGAGCATTGCTGAATGATGTAAAGGGATTTCAAAGCATGAGTTTACTGCCTGTTCTGAAAGGCTGGGTAGGAGGATTGTGGAGGAGTTCTTTTTATGGGCACAGAAGCCCTACTGCCTCCAGGCAAGGAGCGTCACAGCTTGCTTTTGAAAGCTGTGGTGTTGGATATGTGCATTATGGGACAACACAAGGACAAGAAAACCTCACAAGGGTCTGTATTGCATTGCAGCAGGAGACCAGTCTGCCAGAAGACCATGTGAAGTTCATGCTGTTTATGACGAAGATGAAGCTTGGCAGCTTTATAAAAATATAATTTGCTCCCCCCAAAAAAACAGCATAAGTGTTTGCAGGTCTGAATTTCCTAGAAGATGCACAGCTTGAAAAGCTATTAGACTTCTTAAAGAAATAATAAGGAATCAAAGCTTGAATGGAGAGTGTAGGAGAACCATACACAAGTCTGAATTTGTTTCAGTTCATTGTGTTCGTGGGCCAGGGCCCCCCACCTTTCCATAATCGCCATCTGAACTTTAAGAATAGCACATAACAAGGCAAGTAAAAAACACTTGAGGTTATGAGCCATGGGGGCAAAACAACTCTTGTTTGAGTAAGCTAAACATTTGAATGACATGTAGCCACAGACTGTGGTTGGGCTCCAGAAGGGCTCCAGCCACGACATGGTGAAGGAAGTGGGAAGAAGGAAGGAATGAATAGACTGATATCTGCGAAGCCAGAGGCAGGACATTGATCGGGGCAAGTGCCAGCAATGGCAAAGCCTTGTTTGGTGTCCAGGCTGCTGTGGAGAAGCCTTGTATTTGTACCTTGTATATTTCCCCACCCCCATTGAGGTCCTGCAGATGTCTTCCAGCTAATCTTTCTGGAGGGATCTGGCTAAAAAAGCAGTAAGTAGGAAAAAGGCAATGGAAAAGGCAATATGGAAAGGGCACTAAGCAGAAATGAGGTGCCAGAACTCAGGGATCCTCCTCAGAAGTAGGCTGCTGGAAAGCTCAGAGGGGACCCAAGGGCATTATCTGTTCCATGCTTGCTGGAGGGATGGCAGTGGAGTGTTTCTTTGCAGGGTGAGAATTTGTACTCACCTTTAGCAATTACAACTGCTGTAATGAACATGACTGCTGCTGGAAATTTAAAAAAACCCCCTAAGTTGCTTTGACTAGAATTCAGCATTTGCAGGGAGGTGTTTGGATAAGTCATATGAAGACAAATCAGCCCCTCTTGTCTGAGTATCTCTGGATTTGCAGCAGAAGGAGATTTTAGGGAGACCCTCCTTTGAGTGTCTTATTTTTGCAGGGGGAAAAAGCTGTCCCTGCTGCCTGTTCTGATGGTTAAGAAGGTCTGGTAAGAAATGACGCAGTGCTGCAGGCCAGGACACCTTGGTGTGATAGTAGTAACACATCAGGCAAGGGGTACTGAGTATGTCACATATGTCCAGATACACCTACTGTGTGCTTCTGCAGGTGGAAGCTATTAAAAATTATTAGCGCTTCACATTGAAGTAGTCTACTGCTTGGGAAAAAAAGAGCAGCTGCTCCTGAGTCAAAGGGTTAATTTTTTTGTATCACAAAACCTAGACAAATACAAAATTTTTGTTTTCACTCTTACAGATGAGTCCTGCCAACTCGTTCAGCCTAAGGGCACAGCTCAGCACAAGGCACAGGCAGCATCATAAGCCTAAACAGCAACAGCTTCATCTGCTATTCTGTTCCTTCCTTTGCAGTCACAATAATGAAATCCAGGGGGAGTTAAAAGTATCCTGGCTGCAGAGCCCATCAGCCAGCGATTGTAATGTGGCTGTGAAATACAGAGCCACAGACTAGCAAGCACAATTAGCTAATAAGATCGGTGCTCCATCATAACCCCATTTTAAACGGGCTGCTGATAGAGTAATTTTGACACCAAAATAGCATCACAGGAAATGCATATTCACTGAAACTCATTGTGCATTCTATTAAGCAACATTAGAAAGAAGCCAGCAAGTGATTTTCACTGGGGGCTGTCAGCAGGAGCAATTTCTCTGCTCAGACCCATGCTGATGAGAAAATTTTCCATATCCCCTTCCCCCAAGCAGAACCAGAAGGGCATGGTTACAAATGCCAGCTGTGAAGGTTTTAGGCTGCCCACAGCTTCCCTCACAGACCTCAGCTGGGAGAAACATCACGGCTGTTCAGCAGCACATTGGCTCTGCCATATCCTCCATAAATAACTCCACTCGGCTCAACTCAGTGTGTGTTGAGCCATATTCATTCCTGTGGGGCACTGGGCCTGTTCTTTGAAGATCAGGAAACCAAACCAGCTGTGCTCGACTGTTTGAGTGAGCTCCTAGAAAATGGAGGTAGCTTGGGCTGCCAGATCTCACCAGCAGCTCAGAGCTCCTTAGGGAATGTAATTTAATGCCCCTTAATGTCCCAACAATATACAACTGCTTCCCACAGCACACATGGATGCACTGAACTCCCTGGGTTTGGAAGTTCCCCAGCAATGGTGCTCTCCCTCACGGTCCCAACTGGAGACTGAATGCAGCTCTCTGAAAGGAAATTGCAAGAATTTTTTCGCCTCTAGTTTCTCTTGTAAGAACAAACTTCTTTCTTTTATATCTAGTCTCGGTTTTTAACAAACTAGCAAAGGCAGTTCATCTCCTTAAAGCCCATGACATGAAATCTTTCACCACAAAAATAATCCCAGTACAATGAAGTCTGCAGTCTTCAAAGGCACCTCTTGGGCCAGCTCCAGCCCTGGAAAGCCTTGTTCTGAGACAAGATGTGGTGCTGCAGCTGGGTGGTATGGTCTCCAATGACCCTTCCTGAGACCTGTTCTCTCAGTCCCCCCATGACTTCTGAGCCTGCCCTGAGGGTGGGCTCCCCACTGTGCCAGCATTGCTGGGAGCTTTGCCAGCCTCTCACCTAAAGCACTATTGCCAGCTTGATGACCTTGTGACAGATGCCGACCCTGTGTGCCCCCACCTCCGTCCTCCTCCAGGGCAGGGCTGACTTGGGTCAGCATTTGTCCCCACCACAGCCTCTAGTGCACACACCTGGCATGATTTCTGTGCTGGATACAGCCAGTCTATGAGTGCGGCCAGAAGTGTGAACAGATGAGAAGCTCAGCTCCCGACTGGCCCAGCCCGGAGTCAGGAGATGGTGCACAAGGCATTGACAGTACCTGACCTCCCCCAGCTCTTGTCCTTGCCTCCTCATGCTGGTTTATCAGACTGCAACCCAGAGGTTATTGCTCTCTGGGAGGTAGCAGAAAATTAGCATTTGGGGCAAAGGTGATCTGCTGCCTCTGAGTTGCAGTTACAGTAAGTGTAGGACAGGATTAGAACACCTTTTCATGCTCCCCAGGTTCTTGTGCTTAAGGAGGGTTATGGCTCATCAAGCCCAAAAACTGCTGTGGTTTTTTCCCGCTGTGAATCTTTTGCTGTGCAGCCAGAATTCACTGCAAGATTTGAGAAGTTAAAGGGTAAAATCCTTCATCCATTACTGCTCCCTGAAGTGGTCACACAAATATATGCAACACTGCCTTCACAGGAGTGCAGAAATGTGACTTTCAACCATTTTATAACTCTCTTTTTGACCTTGAGGATCACATCCCCTGAATAGCCTTTTTTACCTCACATCAATCACTGCAGTCCTGGTTTTTTTTCATTTCTTTGAACAGACAGTTGATCTTTGTGCCACACATAAAACTCACCCTGTACTTCTGCTGTCCACATGCTCAACCATTTCCCATCTACCTGTTTACCTTACACCCCTTCTCTCCACCCACTCAAACATCACCCAGCTGTGCCTCCATCCAGTTCTCTGCTGTTCTCTGTGATTTTCCAAGAACAAGCCCTTGGCTCCAGCCTTGAGTTCCCTTTATAATCTACACCTCTCCTCCACCCAGACCTTGTCTCCATGACACTTCTCTTCCAGCTCACCTGGAACCTGAGTTGTCGCACAGTCATGGTTATGCTGTGACTGTTGTTTCTGCCATCTGTGACAAAGTTCCCCATCTTTCCTTCTCTCTCTCCCTCTCTCTCTCTCTGTTCTTTTTCAAGCTAGATTTGTCTGTCTCACAGCTTAAACATCCTTAAGGAAAGAAAATGGAAGCTGTGTGCAACCTGCAGCTCTGGCTTGCCCAAGTAACTTCAGGGAAGGTAGGCACATGGACAATAGCTTCCAATCTCTGTCCTGCCTTTTAAGGATCAGTCAATGGCCAGGTAGTGCTGCTGCTATTTTAAACCTTGATCCCCTATTTGTACCTAAATACTAGCAACAAGACACGGATGTGTTGCTACCTCCTTGCATGTCCATCCTACGGTTCCTCTCTCTGTGCGGGTGGTTCACTGTGTAGTATTTGGTAAACCAGGGGTCTAATTCCAATATAAAATGTTATGGTGGAATTTCAGCTGCACTTGGCTCTCCCTCCCACTTAATTGCACTACAAGCAGAGTGGAGAGCAGATATCCACAATCATGTGGATTGAGTATTTTTAACCATGTCACCCTAAAATGATTTGAACAGGGACCCAAAGGACTTATGCATGGTGTGTTTTAGTTCATTCTTCAAGTAGCATTTAAGTGGAATTGCTAGTTGCAGGGTCCCTCATTGGCACAGGCAACAAACCCATAAATACAATCTGTCTATATTTCACTCAGAGAATTCAGATCTAAAAAAATGAAAAGGTTTGTTTTAGAATGTCTTTTGTCTTGGGTCCACTTATAATTTAAACACTATGATTTATTTGAAGCGCTCACTCTGAGAAGCCAGAAGGAAGTTAGGCACTGCACACCAGCTCCAGTAACACAGGGAGACTCACGCTCGTTTCTGCAGGATTTCACTGCACTTTCCAAATGAAAACCAAGAGCTCCCTAAAGTGTTTCAATATATGGCATTTTTAAATTAAAATTTCCTTCAGTTAGTGGCATTAGCAGAGCACAGTGCCATGTATTGTTACCCACCTGTCCTCCGAGAGGCCACAGCTGGTGGGTGGCACACCCCCACGACCCTGGGTACACAGACCAACAAATATGTAGGCTCTTCTAATGGCCAGTGTGCCCCTGCAGCCATCACATGGTGTCCTCGTCTGTGCAGACCCTTGGCATCCCCAGGTGGGTGACGGCTGTGGAGCTCAGGGCCAGAGGTGCCTGCAGGAGCAGGCACTGAGGGAGACTGGGGCATGGTGGGGACTGGAAATGCAGCAATGGCTGTTGCTGATACCCAGCAGCTGCTCGTGGGGATGCGGCAGAAGCCCTGAGACAATGCAGGTCACAGCAAAGTCAGCAAAAGTGCTTGCAAATTTGCCACCTCCATCACTCTTCCTCTCTCTACTCTGCAAATCTTTTACAAAGTACTTCAAATGTCCCCAATAGCTTTGGTAAAACTACTTGCCTGAGCAAAACTGCCAGTACTTCAAAAGAGGACATGCCCCCAGGATGGTTCAGTAAAAAAATGCTATTGGTTATAAATGCTTGTCAGTGATCAGCAAGCTACCCATTTGACCAGCTGGCCAGCAAATGGCAGGTTTTCAAGCCAGACATGTCCAAATTGCAATAGCAGCAGTCACCTGTGCCCATGAAGGCGGGTGTACAAATGCACAGATGCTTTCTTGAGCACTGCACAGTCTGATTTCCACTGCAGGTCTCTGGCAACAGCTGCACCTTCTAGAGGAGCATGCTATGGAGCTTCTTCACTGATCAGGGTGTGGGAAGTCGCCAGCATGGTTCACTCTGCCCCAGAGAGCAGGCAAACACCATGGGGAAGTGGTACAGGTCTGGCTGCATCTCTTTCTTTTCTAGAAAGTGCTGATGATGTTCAGCTGTAGTCATAGCTGACTGTCCTAAGGAGGAAGGCGTGTGGCTGCCACCAGCTGCTCCTCAGGCTTTCAGACCACCCAGAGCTCCCAAAACGAGAGCCAGGATTGCTGTTGAAAGGAGTAAGATGATGTGTCTTTATAGACTGCGTGAATCTGCTTGTAGATAGGGCCAGGGACCTGTAGATAAGGAAGTAATGGGAGAAATTATCTGTTTCAGAAAATGTTACTAATTGACATGGACTGCTGCTCAGCCAAGGTTGTGCTAAATTCCTGAACTTAGGGAAGAAGAACAAAGACTTAATAGAACTATGAATATCATCTAATAAATAAAAAGGGGGGTGCAAATTAAGGGGGACATATAGCAGGCAGGTCGGGAAGTCTGTACTTTCCAAGTACCTTAGCCAACGGGGAAAGGAAGAGGGGGATGCAGCCAGAAAATTAGGATAAAAAAGAGGCTGTGTCCTCCAGCAATTTGAGAGATCACATGGGGAAATGCCCTGTGGCCTCTCCCTTTGTTCATGAATAAAGTTACAGGACTCCCCTGTCTTCTTTTGGACATAAACCTCTGGTGAAGTGACTTTTTCCACGCACTGTCCATGCCACAGCCTCTAGCTCCGTGGTGCCAGGCTACAGTCTCTGTGTGCACAAGAGCTTCCTCCTCTGCAAAGTTTTCAGATGCCAGCAGCCCTGTTCAGTGTTAACCGGAGTAAAAGTGACACGTCATGGACTATGTTTGGCCACTGCAATCCTTCTAGGCACTGATCACAGGCAGGTCACCCACCATGCTCCTCCAGACAGGCACACTGACGAAGACACAGTGCCATCAGCTGGGCATTTGCAGCCACCTGCCCGCAGTCCGGGCCACTTTTCTGCCAAAAGCCAGGGGCTTCATAGAACCACACCTTTTAAAGTCCGCAAGCCTTTCGTGGCAGACAGAAGTGCGTGCAGAGGGTATGCCTGTCACAGGTGAGGAGGGCAAACCGGTGTGCAGCGCAAAAGCAGGATTAGAAGGTGTTGAGCCCATTAAGAGGACAGCAGCTAATTCTTGCTAAGAAGCAGCTTTAAGGAGCCTTTTCATCCTCCACACTGCACCTCGCCCCCCATCAGCACTTGCTACATGCAGGCAGGCACGGCAGCAGCAGTGCCTCTGGCACTAGCAGCAGTGTGCCATGGGGACATGACTTGGGAGCCTTTTGTAATGAATGGGGAGGTCCAGGCAGCAAGCTGGATGAACACTATTCCTTAAGCTTTAACAGCTGGGGGACTGCAACTGACTGTACAGGCCATTAATTATGCTCCTTCTCTTCCACACTATAACTGGTCTTTCCACTGCAGTATGCCAGCATATCTCTCCCTGGAGGCAAGAGCTCATATTTCCTCCTCCCTGCTTACCTCCTGCCCCTTCACTCCCCACTGGAAAAGCAGGCAGCAGCAGAGACTTTTCCCAGGTGTGCTTGTTTTCATGCCATGCGAAAATGTTCCCTTTCCCTGCTCTTCCTCTTGCTGCTGCCTCTGATCCTCCCCAGTCTATCTCCTCACTCTGCCTGTCTTCTTTCTGCTCCTGGCTGGCTGCAGGGCTTCTCAAAATCTGGTTTTAAAATATGAAGTGACTTTTGAACTGTGTGGCTCTGGGCCAAGCCTTCATAGGCAGTGGCTGAGAAAAAGTACGTATTCACTGCTTTTTGACATGGTCAAAGCTTATTCCAATAGGCACTTTAGCATGAGAGGAGCAACTTCAGAAACTGACAAAATTATGTTGTTCAAAGAACTCAGCCTTCATCTTCACAGACGGACGGCTCCTGAGCAATTGACTTTGTTTTCACATAATGGATCTTCTGTTTCTTTCCAGCAGCTCTCGTGAACTCCCTTGACTCTGCTTTATTGGAGGGCTGTATAGGGGTTTATCCTACCTATATTGATACATCCTCTGTTCTGAAGAATTCCCTGTCAGAGATGGGGGACGGGCAGGAGTTGCATGGTTGGGGCAGAGAATTAAATTCACGGTAGTTAAGAAAAATTAAAGGCCAGATTCTAATCAGCTGGGTCCTTTTGAAACTTACCTCACCCAACAGAAACAGCAAGTACCAGGGGAACAAAATTTACAGCACGGCAGTGTCTCAAAGATGGCACAAGCATGAGATCTATTTTAATATCAGCACCATGCTCAAAGCTGCTGTAAAACTGTAAAGCTGCACTCCAGCCCAGTGGGTGTTTTGTGGCTGTATCTCTGTCAAAAGCCATCATTATGAAATTTCTATTTCCATTCAACACTGCGGTGTTGGGAAATTCTTTTATATTAAAAAAAATAATAATTTTTACTTTCTTTTTAGAACTTGGATTAGTGAGCTCCGTGATAAAGTAAGACGTGTACACAATACTTGTACACAATACTTGTACACAGCATGGCTGGGGTCGGAAGGGACCTCAAAGGACCACATGGCAGGACAGCCCAGCCTGACATGAGATTGCAGCTGTGCTAATCCCACACGACCCCCTGGGCACGGGCACAGCTCCCCGCTAAGGACCACCCGAACTGGAGCCCAGAGCAGCGCACTCCGCCCCGCTCCGCTGCCGGAGCGCTCCCAGCCGGGAGGAGGGAGCGCTTGTGCCGGCGGCGAGACCCTGCAGCCACCCCGCGCCGCTCGGGGCAGGGCGGACCTGCCATCCTGTCGCAAATTGTGGAACAGATCGAGACTGCCTTAAGTCAGGATGTGCTTTGGTGTAAGATTTTCGTATACTTTCGGCAAGAAAGCAGAGCTAATCCGTGGAACAGGGAGCGGCTAGCATCGCCTAGCTCGGGACATCCGGGAAACAACAAGCTTTCAGGAGGCAGTAAATCAAGATGTTGATGTGCGTCTATTGTATACATTGATAACTTGGCAACACACTCAAGGACCATGTATCCTAAAGCTGAACTGCGTTCATTTTAATACTAAAAATCACGCCTGTAAGCAAACCGTGGCCAGGTGACCCTTCCCCTGAGCATGCGTAGATGTATTCTGGGATATGTTAACCTATAGAAATTTCCGAACTAATCGTGATAGCGGGGCGGTACTTGGGAAGTCACTGACTCCGAACTTTCTGCCTGTAAATAATGTAGCGGAGCGGCCGGCAGGCCATCTCTGTAAGACCACCAGGCTTGCGCAGCTCTGAAAGAAACAAGCAGTGCCTCTCTGGCGTGTGTAATTGTTGCGTCGTGCTGAGGAGTGCGATGCTGGCCGGGGCGCTGCCGGGGCTCGGCCGGGCCCTTGACGGTGCGGGTCAGGGGCTGGGATCCCGGGCAGTGTCCAGGCTCTCTCCGTGCCCGCTGCCCCCGGGGCCGGCGGTGCCGCTGGCGCTGCTGCAGCGCAGAGCAGCGCGGCTCTGGCCTGATGCGCCTCCTCTTGTGTGTCTGTCGCCAGTGACGATGGTGTGTGCGTGGGCCCTTCTGTTTCCTCACTGATGGAGTGCGGCCTTGAAGGGATCTAATTCATCACGGTTTTGTAGGCTGGTTTTTCCTATGGCTGCTGCCCTATAATTTCCTCTTTCCCTTTCTTGCTATCCGCTCCCTCGGGGAAATCACTGAGGAGCAGCCAAGGGCTGGGCTTTCCAGTCCAGAGCTGGGTTGGGAAATGGGCAATAAAAAGCAGTGACGTTTTGCGACATTCTCTGCCTGGTGCTGTAATTTTTTTTCATCATAATTTTCTCTTTCTAAGCAAGACAAAAACAGACCTAATCTGAGAGCCTGTCACCCCTTGTTATTGCAACAGTCCCTTGCTTTAAGAAGCAGCAGAGCTCTACTTGGAGATATTTACACATCTGCTTCTACCCCAAGTCAAAGAAACCTAATTGCTGTGGTGCTGTGACCAAGCCCACCTGTTGCAGAGGCTCGGGCAAATCACACGTAGACCAATATGATCAGGTGAAGCCATTTATTCCAGATCAGAAGGCTACTTATATACATTTTCTACTTCTCTACATTCAAGCAGTGGATTGGTTACTGGCTACTTGTTTACACATCTAAATGAATCACTTGGAGTGATGGTGAGCTGTTATACAAACGCTGCTTCTGCTGCTCTGTTCCTTTAAGATTCTACAACCTGCTGTTGTTTACATTCTTGGAATTGTCCACAGCTGCATTTCAAGGACATACTTACCTTCTTGCTTATCCTGCTCAGCTAAGCTAAGGCCGGATTGTGCACGTCTATGTTAAGAACCCTCAACACCCAACTGCCCAGATCTCCCACCTGCCCAGCCCAGGATACCAAACTGATACGGAGCTGCTTTACTGAACCACCCTTACCCCAAAAACCTGCTAGAAGGGAGGTGCATTCTCAGATTTCAGAAGCAAACAGAAGAAAAACCGCAACCAACTATTAAAGTTCACGCCTTCCCATCTGCTCCAGATCAGGATCACTGGGTCTCTCCAACTTGCTGTGAGAAGCACTGTCATTGAGAGCCCCCAGCATCTTCCTTTTTTCCTGTTAAAATGGTAGGAAGATAGAGAGATATATTCATAACAACTGGGTTGTTTTGCTTCTGCTGTGAGTAGGGGACTGTGTCAAACTGCAGGAGTAGCCTGGTTAGCCAATGTGGCTTCTGTTGAGGATGGATTCAGACCCCTCATTCTCTGAGAGGTCAGTTGAGGGACCAGGGACCACTGCTTTGCAATGTGTAATTTTGACTTTAATTGGGAGAGAAATTTTCAAAACCAGAAGTGTGTCTCATTCAAAGTAGTTGCAAAGTAGTGTTTCCCCTCGGAGTGCATCTTCAGAGGTGATGTGCTTGGTAGTGAATGCTAGCAGTGACAGGACTTTGCACTGCCTTTAAAAAAATATGAAAAAGCCTATCTCCTTCCAAAGCCCCAACAGCAGCACATCTTCCAAGAGCTGATGGCATTGCTGCTCTTTGTTTCTGTCTCACTTCCAATTACTTGTTTCCCGGCAGTCCAGCGGCACCTCTACTGAGCAATGCAGCTGGCCAAACATCCCTCCTAATGGACTAACGTAACAAAAACCTGAGTCAGGGTATAACGGTATATTTCGGAGATGGAGAGTTTAATGGTATCAATCAACAGCTGTGCATGTTCAATTAATGCAAAAAAAAAAATAATCAAAGACTTCAGGAGGTTAAGTATTTTTACTGGGTGTGTATAAATATATGCATATGTTTTTCATACAAAGTGATTCACTGAGATTTGTTCCTTTCAAAATTTTTGTTATTTTTGGGTTTAAAGTTTTACATTTGACTTCCCATTGCGTTGAGCAGGCAGGTAAGACAGGCAGTGATGGCACAAGGACTGTAGCTGTCATAGTGGATCTGTAAGTGTAGGTTTTGGTTACCATATAACCTGGTCCCACAGTCTCACAAGGTTATTTCTTAACCTTTGTGGTCATGATTCTAAACCTTTCTTTTGGGAGTATCTTGCCCAACTCACTTTTTGACTGAAATCTGAATCTCTTCAAAACAGACATTTAAAAAAATCATAACATTAAAAAAAATCTATCCTGTAGAAAGAGTACAGTGACATGTCATCTTATGACTGGCTCATCACAAACACCCTCCCTGCTCACATAGTAAAGAACACATAGTTTCTTAAATGTACATAAATGTAGTTTATGTTCATATATAAATACATACAGTAAATAAAATGTATAAGCAGACATAGCAAGCAATGCCAATCCTTGCAATAGAAACCCGAGAAACTCATGCATGCAACGGAGCTGTGCAATTCACAAGTCAAATCCATAAACTCCCTGTCATCTGTCCTATATACCCTGCCAGGGAAGACAAGGCTAAACCTTGAAAACGCAAGGATCAACTAAAAAAAAGAAAAAAACCAAAAACGGCCACCCTACCGACGGACTGCAGTCCCTAAACAAAGCCCAGGACTGTTGAATTTTACGCTGCCTTTCTTTTCCCGTGCCCGATGAGAGCACATCCCCGTGCGGGGCGCTGGGGCCCAGCGGCGCTCTCGGGGGGATACGGGCGCGCTGTCCCCGCAGGACGCTCGGGCAGAGGCGAGGCTGCCCTCTGGTGCTTCCCAAGGACATCCAGCCTGCCGGGCGGGGCTGAGCGCATCGCACGGCTCCATCACTGCCGGCCACAGCCCCCGGCCCCCTGAAACTGTGCGCGACAAAGCGGCGACGAGCCGTGCTGGCCGACCCAGCCCCGCCCGGGTGGCACAGACCGCGCTCGCCATCGGAATCCTTTAAAGGCACACAGCAAGCTGACGGCGGCTGTGCCCACACTTGTCTGTGCAGACCACAGTGCTGTTTTCTTCCCCTTCTTCTGACTCTTTCCAGCTGCTTTCAGTAAAAAAATCCCTCATATATCTCCAAGCAAAAGCAATTAATGTAGTTTTTAGAGGAATGGAGGAAGAAGATATCTCCATCAAATAATTTCTTTGTATGAGGAGGACAAGTGGAGACTTCAGAGCAGCCTTTGTTGGCCCTTCATACGTAGTTAATTAATATTTACACTGCTTTGCTCCATTTGAATGGAGCTTGTTGTGATTTATTTCTAATATATTTTCAGCGATGTCGCCCTGGCCTGCCAACACAGACAGGAGTTGCATTAAAATAGGCTGTGGTTTGGTTACAAGTGTCTGTTTACTGTTCTTGTAGTAGACAGCTGGTTACATAGTGATGCTTAATAAATCTCCTTTTTGTCCTGGGTGTGTTGGCATGCAAGCAGAGCCTTCGGCCGTGCCCGTCCTGACGAACAGCCCCAGTGCAGGCAGCTCGGTGTGCGGGCTGCCGGGCGAGCCGCAGCCCGTGCCCTGGAAGGTGGGAAGCAAGCCGGGAATGGGGGAATGACTCTGCGTCTCACGAAGGGCACGGGCCCTGCGGTGTGGGGCTGAAGGGGGACATCGTCCCAAGGCTCTGCAGGAGCCGCTGGGCACCGAGCGACCCCAGGCTCCACACCAGCATCGGAATGCTCCAGCCGCCCTCGTGTCGGGAGGTCTGGGGATGAGCTGTGGGAAACCTGCGGCCGAGCCGGTGAGGGGAACTGGCCTGACTGGGGAGTGTAGGGTGGGCAGGGAGCCAAGCGCGGCGCCTGTCGGGGCACTGGAGCCGCCCGCTGCGGAGGGGCTGCGGTCCCTGCTGCGGCAGGCTCCGCTCCACGTGCGATCTTCGAAGCAGGCAGGAGCCGAATGGTGCTTGTTGAAATTCCCTGAGTAGATCCAGTATCAGTTTTAAGGGTGGATTCGAGGCCCTTCGTCGGGCCGAATTTTGTTCCGATTTGGTGACATTCCTGCGGGGCTGTGTGCGTGTGTGGTTGGAGTCTTGGGAAGGCGCACGCAGAAAGAGGGGAAGCGTTTTTTGTCCTCCGCCGCAGCGCTATCCCAGGAGCCGCAGTCCGGCTGGGCAGGAGGACTGGCCGCTCTCTCCTGGAGAGGGGTGGAGCGATGCCATCAGGGAACCGCCGGCCACGCCGATTCCCTTTCCTGCGGCAGCGACAGCCGGGCCATTCCCGGGGCCCAGGGCTTATCGGCGTGTGCGAAAGACAGCGCCGGGTGCTAACTGAAGGGAGTTCACCCCCATGCATTCTATCAGTACTAATTAATGAGTATTTACACATGTGTAAATTACTTTTAAAGGAAGTAAAATCAATTTTTAAAAATCAAAATAAAACTTCCCTAGTGGACAAAAAATGAAGTCATTCCGGGGGGGGGGGGGAAATTTTTAAAAAGGTGTCTTGAGAAAAAAAACATCCTAATAAAAAGAGACAAAAAAAAAAAATTAAAATCTCATGCAGAAGTGGATATAAGATAAATTCGGTCTTGAAAGGTTTCCAGCAGTCCATATGTAGGCTCTTTCTAATATGACTTGCCACCGTGGTTAACTGGATTTGTGAAAAAACAGACACACTGAAAGTAATTTTTCTTAACCTCTGACTTGACTCTAGAGGAAATGCAGAGGCCCAGTGACAATGACGCAAAGAACTCGCATTCTCTGCTGCTCTGAGAGTAGTTTTTCCTTGATTTAGGATAACTTAATTTTTTGTTTGCAGAAAGACATTAGGATGAGATTTCTAAGAGAATGCAGGAAGTTATTTCATTTTTGCATTACTTCTGCTCTGTTATGTTGAGGAGTTTTGATATTTGTTTAGGGGTTTTTTTGTTGTTCCCCCCGCCCCCCCCCCCTTGTATTTCCATATTGAAAAGCCTGATGTTACTTCAAGGAATAATGGAAAACCTCAGCAACCTGTATTCATAATACATTTTAAATAATTAGTAGCTTTTTACTGAACTTTTATTCTTATTATTGCAAGTTTTTAGGTAGAAAAATTAATGTTAGCTGTTCAATTTGAAACAGTCTTTCTTGGTAATGATGGAATGCTATTACCATCTGGCAGCTACTCAGTGTCTGGGTGAAATGGCTGGGTTGTCTAAGTGTGCTTTGTATCACAAGCCTTGCCAAATGAGAGAATGAACTGGCAAACCTAATAGCAGACTGAGCTCAGGAGCCAAAACCTAAATGATCTGGGAATTGTGGAAATGGGAGTAGCAGTGTGAAGAGCAAATCAGGCATGTTACAGATCAATAGAGAGAAACAACTAACAGCTAAACTGTGGCCTGTTCCAGCATGAGAACAAAATAAAGTGTTTGCTATGTTGAAAACACTGTAAAAGTGGTAACAATGCCTGAGAACATTCTGATTTGAACATTTCCCTTAAGGTAAGCCATATTTCAAATGAGATAATTTTATATCCACTTCTGGTTTCAGACACTGACTTGTGTGCAGACCAACTTGCTCATGAATTGGCACTTGAAAAACTGCTGTACAGCAGTTGCTTACAAGGCATTATTTTACATTTCTCACTGATACGAATTATTTTTGCTTAGGCCACCAGTATCTTAAGTTAGCTGAACATTTTACCCCTTTAGAGCATAATACTGATTCTGCTTTTAAACGGCCTAAATTATTAGATTAAAAATGTTATAGGCATTAATAAAATACAAAATGGGTAGTTGGAAACATAACCAAAATACTGCACAAGCACTGCATATAGACCACAGTTCAATGTTTATTAATTATAGATGCGATATTTAATTACAATAATTTATGTGATGCTCAGTATCAGATTTTTGTGCAAACTACACATTCAATGTCAAAATACAGTTGTAGCATTTAGTGGTCATTATTTTCCACAACTTACTCCAGAACTAACACAGATAAACACTTTGCAAAAATTCATCACTTCTTGCACATAATTTCTTCCTTTACTTAACAGTTGCTATATTGCTGAAATAGAGTTTTCATGAAAACTGGACTGAAATGACTGTAAGTTCCAGCTTTTTCTGGAAGTGGGCACCTAGGACATGTTAAAAGGTGCTATAAAATTTTGCAGGAAGAAGCAGAGTATATAACATTAGCACACCTCTGATTACATTTAAAAATTAAACAACTCCACACATATGTGAGGGAAGACCTGTCTGCTGTATATCCACTGTATTTCCCTGGATTCACATGATTTATTTTCTGGATGTCTAAAATAGGTATTGTATTAAGCTAGTTCTTGCCCCATTAAGACCCAATTTTGCAGAGGTGTGTGATTAGCTATTTCCTGAACATGAGGCTTACTTTCTCTTGGTTTTCACTCTGTGCTGTCAGTGAAACACAGTAACTGATAATAACAATAGCTGATACTACCTTCACCTAGGCCACATTGACATCTCCCATGGGATATGAGATTTCTGAACTTGGAGTGCAATTTTAAAAGAACAATATTTATTACATAATCCATATAAATTTACTAATCTCCAGAAAAATATTCGAAAGTCTACAGGTGACAGTCATTGCAAAAAACCAAAAAACCAAAAAATAACCAACCCCCCTGCCAAAAAACCCCCCCCAAAAACAAACAAAAAAAAAAAACCCATAATTTTTTCGTTTATAAAACTACAGAAAAAGCTTCTAATAGAACACATTTTTGTGGGTATAATAATGTACTTAAATAATAAATATTGCACCTAATATAGCAGACTGATTTCAGTAAACTATGCTGCACATTAAATCAAGTGAAATTAACTACCAAGAAAATAATTTTATATTAATTATAGGTCACATTTAACTGTAATATTAGAAGAGTTTGGCTTAGTTTTCTATATACTCTAATCAAGAACCCCAAACTAGATTTTTTTTTTGTAAAAAGCATTTTATAAAAAGCACCCTACCAAGCATTATAAAAGATATCAAGTTGTGTTTAACATTCATGTTATCATATGACCCTAAAAGCTGCACATCAGTTATAAGCTCTTCACAACAAAGACTCTTTTTACTTTGCTTTGAGGATCTTTCTCAGAGTCAGAGAACCATTCAAAATATCCTTTAGTTTCAGAAAAAAAAAAAAAAATCTATGCCATTAAGACATAGATCATTTCTTATAGAATAGAATCACACAATAGAGTCATAGAATAGAGTATTTCAAGTTGGAAGGGACCCATAAAAGATCATTAAGTCCAACTCCCTGTTCCTTGCAGGACTATCTAAACCATATGAATAAGAGCATAATCCAGATGCTTTTCTAATTAATTGTTGCAAAGTAATTAAACGAAACTAATCTAATCAACTGAAAGATAGCACTAAGGGATCACAAAAGTATTTTGGAAACTTGTTTCAGAAGGCATTTGGACACTACATGTAATTACAGACCGTGTGGGTAAGGAGTTGAGTTTCAGAGCACTGTCAGTATATTCTGTCATTTCAGGCACCACAAGGTGGTAGCATTTCTGAATGTTACTCCTGCTGGCTGCCTTCACATGTACTTCTGTGCACAGAATTCTATAAAACAGCAGTAGCCTGATTTTTAATCACAGAGTGGTTGAGTTTGGAAAGCTCGGGACGTCTTCTGATCCAACCCCTCAACTCCAGCAGAAACACCTAGAGCCAGTTACTTAGATGACTTTTGATTATCTGCAAAGAGGAAGATGCCCTCAACACCACTCTGAGGAATCTGCACCAGTGGTTGGTCACCCTTGGGTAAAAAAACCCCCAACGTTTTCCTTATGTTGTTACTGTTATTATTAATGTGTTAATGTTCAGGAGGAGCCTCCAGTATTTCAGTGTGTGCCCACTGCCTCTTGTCACAGGCACTACTGATAATATCATAGCTCCACCTTCTGTACATACTTCCTTCGGGTATTTGAACACAGGGATGTGATTCCCCTTGAGCTTTTTCTTCTCCAGACTAAAAAGTCCCAGCTCATTCATCTTTTTCTTATAGGAACTAAAGACCCATAAAGGCCTTCATGTTGGTCTGAACTCTCTCCAGTACCCAAAGCACTCTCCATTGTGCTCACAACTGGACACAGCATTACAGGCCACAGCTGTGGCCTCATCAGAGCTGAGAAAAGGGGAAGGAGAGCCTCCCTTGGCCTGCTGGCAACACTCCTCCTGATGCAGCTCAGGTATAATTGTTTTCTAATAATAAGCATAATATTAGAGAGCTCCAAGAAGCCCAGAGAAAAGTCTGTTCACTTATCTGGCTTTATTCTCACTATGAAGATATATTACAATACACTGTCTCCATTCTTCCTCATTCTTTTCCTTTCTATACTCAATTCTTTCCCAACATTCAATCTTCAGAAAAAGTTAAAGAACAACACAAGAAAACAATTCTGCTCCTGGCTTCACAGTTAAAAGCCAGTAGCTTATTCATTTGCACATGTGAAGAGCAAATCATGTCCCACCTCACTCCACCTAAAAGTGTTTGTCCTTAATGTTTTAAAATTGCCTTAGAAGAAAAATTACATCTCTCTTGTTTACAGTTCAGTTCAAAATTGTAATTTGATTTCTGGTTTAAGGAACAAAAGATAAGCTAATAAATTCCTCTCCATCAACGCTGGAGCTGCCCAGCATGCTTTTTAAGGCACCAGTACTTTTTCAGCTACCAGTACAAATGTCTTGACAAACTAGAGAATCAGTAAGATGCAAAACATGTAAGGAACTAAATGCAGTAAGGAGGGATTTTTACCTACAAAATAGGAAAATAACAAGGCAGCAACTTTGTAAAGAGAAGACTACATTGGGTAGAGTGATCAAATCAAAGAACATGACTTCCAAAGTCAGCACAGGCAAACTAAGGCTGTTTTTTCTCCAGCAGGCTGCATAAAGCAAGCTCCAGACACAAACCCCCTGAGGTTACCCTGGGTCTGAAACACAACAGCCAAGATGATTTGATCTGCACAAAACCTGGTTCTTTGTGCAAGTCTAAGAGCTTCCAGAATAGAGTAGGACAGAGAGGAATTCAGCTATGTTTGCATTCCTCCATGAAGATACAACCAAAAGTGTGAAAAGGTAATTTTAATTACCTCTAGCAGCAATAGCACATACCACCCACCTAATTAAGCATGGCAGCTGCCTCTGGAAGTGCCAGTCTCTTCCTACAAATGATAAAGTTTTCAAATCAGAGTCCTTTGAGTTGCACCTAAATTAGATGAACAGACAGCAGTGAAGTAAAAGTTCTCAAAAAGGACTTCATTTTCACAGAGGTCTCCCTTCACTCTCCCCTGGGCCTGCAAAGGCAGAGAATGAACACACTTTTGTGAACAGCAGAGCCTGCTTCAGCATATAAGTATCTCTGGGTGAAGAGCTCTCAATGCCTGAACAGTGAGCCAAACAATACTTTCAAGGTAAAGAGAGCTGGGCATTGTGAAACACTTTCATACACTAATGGGAACCCTTAGACTGCTGAGGAGGCTGTGAAATAAATGTTGCGAGAAATTGTTTCAAAAAATTTATCTCAGATGGGCCCTAAGCTTCTAGCCAGTGTATAGCTTGTAGTGGAGTTACTTGAGAACATTTTACTGTACTTCAAAAAAAGCAGTCATTCATCCATGATCAGCATTCACAGGAAACCACGTACCTTCACACAGCGCACAGGGATTGGTTTCATGTGTTGTTCTCACAAGCTGTATGTGTTGATGAAATAAGTATCAGATATACTTTATTCAGTGTTGAATTTATTTTAAAGTCAAGACAAACTAGATTACTTATTTTGGTCTCTCCCCACCCTTTGCTTTGCATTTTTGCTCAAAAACAGGAGGAATTTTATCTCAGGACTAAAAGTAATCTCCTCTGTATGCATCAATAAGGTCTAGGTGACCTGCCAAAACTCAAGATATGTAAGGTTATTGTGGTAAGAATAGAAACAGATGGCAGAGTCGGGTGTTTTTCCATACACTTTCATCTGCTTCACAGTTCAAAGCCTTCAGTACCTCCCAGTGTTAATCTTCCTTTCATGTGTTTTTCTTTCTCCTTCAGTACTTTCTGTAATGATATCAGGCTTCGGCATCTTGTCTGGTTTTTTTGCATCATTTCTTTCTTGTATCAGCAAACACCCAGTTCAAAACAATATCAGTAACATCCCTTTATTTGTTATTTCAAATTCCTGTATAGATGACTTTGCCTTTGTTTTGAAGGCAGATATGCATTCAATTTTGAAAATGATATTACTTAAGAAACTTATTTTTCATAAAGGAAATCTGTCAAGGACTGTACAACAGTCTTAAACAAATTACAATAGTTGAAACTTAGTGTTTAAACCAGAGTCAGATCACCATTACAGAAATCAATGTCAAATACTATAATAAGAATTTTTAGTAGTGAGAAGCTTTTAAATATATAGTTTATTAACCCATGTCACAGGTGGGTGTGAAACAACGGTGCCCTATCAAAGAAGACCCTTAAAGAAATTGAGGGAATGAATATTTCATATGCAGACCACAACATATCTAGCCATAGGAAAAAACATCCTATAAAACACACAAAAAATTCCTTCCCACAATAACAATTTCAGCAACAAATAGGGAAGGCACTAATTTCTGTATCCAAAGCCTGGAAGCCATTTAGGTGCAAGGATACCAGCACTTTTATTTGCTAATAATGCTGACTCATTTTTTCAGATCTGAAGAAGAATGACTCTTACATGCTTTTGCCATTTCAGGAGCACAGACAATCACCTCTGGAAGGAACTTCAGGAGTAACTTAGTTAAATTATGAGCTACAGCAGTGTTTACATAAGTGTCTGTACATACCACAAGTGATTCAGTCTATCAGCTTAATGCTGCCTTGTGTTAAGCTTAAGCATCAGTGAGAAGGACAGAAAGAGACAGCCATGATTTGAATGTAAGCAAACTATTTGGCAAAGGCATACCATGCCATTTTCCCAAGAAACTTTTAAAATTTATACTTTCAACATTTAGAGCTTGTTCTTGCCACTGGTCACTTTTTCCAGTATAACATCTCAGTGCTGATCAGGTTCTGCAGTCTGTTCTACTCAGCAGCTGAATACCTTTCCTACCATCAATGTTCCTGCTGAAACTGGCGTCATGCACAGAACAATCCTGCACCCTGCAGAGAATCCTTGTGTTTGGGCCGATGTGGAGCACCACAAATTCATTATTCTACTTTTCCCTGGACATGATTTAACTTGCACATGAACCATCACTGCCTATGAATAAATCTGTTCTTTTTTGAGTTGAAAAGCAAGTTAAATATTCAGAATGTTCTCTGGGAGATCAGCTCAAGGAGAGAATATTACATAAGGGAGGAAAGGCGTTAAAAGAAAAACCAGCCCTCCCACTTATTTCTCCAGAAGAAACTGAAGTAGAAGTTTCTTAATATCCAGCCACAAATATCTGGAATGTTGACAGCTAAGCAGCACAGGCACTTGAAAACGTTGCACACCCAGAAACCTGAGAAGTTTGTAACCAGTGGCAGTGCAGGAGCTCAAAGCCTCAGGCAGGTAAACAAGCTGCTAGAAAACAAGCTAATGTTATAAAAGTTCAGGGACAGGTGGAGAGTTGCATGGCGTTCTAATCCCCATTCTATATGCTGATTTCAAAACATTCTAATGGTTTTATGTGGCACTGCTAATTTTATCTGGCACTGCCAGTGTTCCCTCAGGCCTAAAAACAATGATTATTCTGTTTCCTTTGCTTGGACTAGATTAACTATAAAATTTTTACACATGCAAAAGAAGTTTTAAATCTTCCAAAGCTTTCTACAGATAGGGTTTTAATTAAAAGAACAGTTACAGAAATCAAACGAGAGAATTCTGTTGATTTCTTGATGGAATATTATACAGAATGTGCTATTTTAAGTCAAAAGCAACACAAATACAGGTGGTTGCAAAAGCTTTAAGGAAAAAATGTGTCTTAGAAGCAGAAAAATATATTTATATTTAGAAAATACCCTAAAAGGTGCCTTTGCATTTTGCTAAAAAAACACCTGTGTGCTGTTTTGAAGATTACCAATAAGGCACGTTTTACCACTTCCATCATGATCAAACGTCAACAATCAACACCAAAGGAAGCTGCTGGAAATATATTAATGTTCGTCACACACAGCAGAGAGGAATAGGGGTGAGAAATTTCAGTCCAAGTACTCTGACCTGTTGGTACCTAAATATACTGAAATAGTACAAATCAAAGATTTAAAAAATTTAAGATGAGGGATCATTTTTCTTTAATTGGAGATAGGCTAATCCCAAATAGACATAAAGAAAGAATTTTCAAAGTAAAGTGGGTGATATTTCTTTACTTTACTAAAGCTTCTATTCGAGAATCATATTAATACTACCTTTAGATATCTTACAGATATATCAAAATTCTGAAACCCCTTAGGTCAAAGAGAAAGGTAAATGTGAGTTTTAAACTGATCCGTGTTTCTTGGTATGTGGACTTAACACTTCAAAAACAAAAAACCATGCAGATATTTTAAATATTAGAGTGTATTTATGTTGGATATGTTGGAGTATGTTGGATAATGCTTGCTTTAGTGTTTTTGTTGTTCCTCAAAGTTTGTTTTTGCTAGGAGTATTTACTTGAATTTTATCAAATTGAATGTAACTCACCAAAGATTTCTTTCAAAAGCCTTGAAGGAGTATATTTAAATTAAACCATGTTGGCATTCTGTATTGTAAATAACCACATACACAGTTCTTTTAAAACTAGATCACCCTGGAATGTGGAATAATGAGTAAAGCAAAGTGTTTATAAAGTGATTCGTAGCCTTTTAAATACCAGAAATCTGATAGCAACATGGCTCCTATTACTTTTTTACTACCCAGGTATATTGCCATGTTAATTTACCCTCCACATAGAAATTAAAAAATTTCCCCCAACATTTTCTGAAAGCAGCACTATCATCAAGTTTAGAAATTCTTCCAAAGTAACAAATTTATTTCAATTTTTGTCTTGACCCTTATAAAAATAGCAATTGCCATATGAAGTTATGGGCCCATTTAATAACAGATACTGGCTCTGTCTTTGGTGTTTTCTGTGTCTTAGAGCTCACACATTTCTTCATATGGGGGCAGTTGTATCTCTTGAAATAAAAGTGCTGAAGAAATGTAGATTATGTTCTAAAACAATCTCCAGCCTAGGCTGCTTCTTACTTTAAAATACATAATATCCTGCACTTCTGACTTGAAATTATAAACAGAATTGCAAGAATTAAGAGCACAAAACTTCCTACACTGTCAAAAATTACTGTTCTTGTACAAAACAGATGATATAAAACTCTTGCTCTATGCAGAAGCTTATTTTTCTGCATACGTTTTACTTCCTGTTATGTGGACAGCTACAGTGCCACATAAATATGAGCAATACAATATTTATTTTATAAAGATTACAATACAGGGAATCCCTGAGCAAAAATCTCAGTGCTTTTACCTCGGGACATAAAGAAAAAGAAAGCAAAAACCATAGCATGGATCCACTTACCTCACTAGGAAGATCAGGGAAACAAGAAAATAATAATGAGGAAAAACACCAATAACAATACAAATAAACCAGGAATGTCAGCACAGCGAGCCAAAAATTTTAAGTATGTGGTATTGACAAGGACACAATAAAAACGAATAGAGTTAGATAATCTTAACACAAGTACCACTTCCATTACAAAACTCCCTAATCATTTTATAATTTGCCTTGAAGCCTGAGATATTTTTCAGAAAGAAGAGCAAAGAGGTGTGGCAAAGAGGTTAAGGGCTTTCAGAGAGAGAGATACTCACACAGCCTTACAGTGGGGTTTATGAGAAACATCAAAGGGATGATGATATGTGGGTTGTTCTGCTGCTGAGTGTTAGAGACAGTAAATGACCATTTGGACTCTGCCTGCTAGGAGTAGGAAGGGAAAATTATTTTATTTGGCAATAGGACTTTATATTATCTTGTGCCAGACCTGTGAAAAGGCTCTTCTACACATGCAGCAGTATTTAGCAATTTCAACTTACAATGCTTAAAAAAAATTGCTATGCTCTGTGTTGAAAAACAATTTAAAAGTAACTGAACTGTACATTGTGGAACCCTTAACAGAGAAGCGAGTTAAATGGCTCATCCTTTACCTAGATCATATTTAGAGCTACCTCACACATAATTTTTCTGGTTTTGAAACTACAATGAGATGATTCTTGAATTTTTACTAAAAATTACTATGGAAACCTTTCTCAAAATACTTCATGAACCACTAGTTTATTAATAGGGTATTTGCAAAGCACACAAATTCAATAGTTTTGTTATTAAATAAACACAAAGAAAGATGGAGTAACCAAATTGTGAGTACCCTAAAAACTCCTTTAGAAAAGGATTTCCAGTAACTTCCAGACACAATCTTTTTCACTTTCCAAGGTAAGAGCCCAGAATTAATAATAAGGCTCTAAAGCCCTTCAGAAAAATTGATACAAATATTTATTTCTGAAGTGTACAGGCATCATAAAGACTTCTGAACTTTATTTTCAGCAAAACAAATAATCAGTTTGAAAGTTGGAAGAACTATCAGGCCTTATGGCGTAGCTATGGCATGTTGTTCTCCCCTTACCACACTGCTCTTCCTTGACTTCTCACAATGCAAAAAGTGTATTCCCAACCTTTGGAAAGGAACATAATGCTGAGAGACAGGGCACAGGAAAGGGGAAGGGATGTGCAGCATCTCATTGGCCTCTCTATCATTCCTACTGCCCCTTCCCCTTTGTTTATCTTCATTCTTTCTTGCCCCTATTGTCAGAAGACTTCTGAAAATAAAAAGGTTTAAACTCCCCCAACTCCTGCTGTTTTAATAGGTGAGGGGTCTTTGAGCTACTTACAGAAAAGAATGCATGACAGAAGAGACTTACTACACACGCCTGAGCCTGTGCTGTCTAGGCAGACTGCTATAGTCACTGCTATCACAAATGTGAAACTCTTCTGCAGTTGGTGTTTTTCTTGCTCCAGCTAGGCAATTGTCTGCTTTGATTATTACACAAGGTAATCAGGCAAAAACTTTCCCGCCTTGGCATTCTGAAGCAATTAAAAAAGCAACTTGTAAGCTCATTTCCCCAGGCTGTTATTTTTCAGTTATCATGGTTTGCAGACAGATGGAAATGTAGGAAGACATACTAACAAACAAATTATTCCAGTGAGACCATTTTGGCTGGTCATTTTTGTATATCGTTCCATGATCAGCTGACCTGGTGAAATCTTCCAGAATTCCTTCTGCTTTCAGTGGAGAGCAGAGCTCACTACTTTGTTAAAGCCATTTTCAATGCTGTCAATGCAGCAGTACCTGAGCAAACAGTGTACTAGTGGAGAGAAGACAAAATAGGGTTACCTTGACATTTATTAATACCTCACTGACCACTAACACTCCTGCTGCAGGTGGTCTATTAACACCATTAAGACAGGACTATGAAGCTGCAAATAGCCAGTAGGCCAATTATTATTAGGTGGTTAATGGACTAGTATACAACACAGGCTACTAATGTAGATTTCAGCTAGTCCTTTATAAAAAAAATGGTGCTTGCACACAGACATATGCTTAAAAATTTCCTTTTCAACACCTTGGCACAAAACATTTTGAAACAAGATCATTCATATAGATAGAAAAAGTTATTCAACTCTATCCAGATGAAGTTACTGGCAAGAAAGTCTGCTCTAGAAATAAAAGCATAACTATTTACTCACATAATGCTGATTTTAAAAGTGCCTATACTTGCTTTGTGGTTACCACGTTCTTTTTTCTTTTATTACCAGACTAGTATTTGAAGATACCTACATACTTACCTCCTCATTTTTAAGATAACCACTTAGTAACACAGACACACCCCAGGCAGTTAGAAACTAAGAAAGTGGCCAATTTGTCTGAAATGTTCATGACTTCAATATTACAAACACCATAAAATGACACATACAAAAGATATTTTGTTTGCGTGTATTAGCGACTATATCACATAAATGTAAAATTAATGATATTAGAGTATCTGATTGAGTCACCTTATTTTTTCCTCGTTAACTTTTTTCCTACATTTGTTCCCCTTTAGCGTCATGAGGTTTATCAGTTGAGGTGATTGTATATCACAGATCTCATCTGCTGGTCATATGACAAGTTAACCTGAATGAACATGAAAGGGGCTTGTTTTCAGAAACACTTTTCAGAAAACTGCTAAAGACATGAGGCTCCACCAGCTTCTTAGAACCTGTGAGAATCAACAGATAGTGACATAAATTCGCCCTAATGGCCCTGATCAACAAACACTTGGGATGTTCTCCCCTCCATCCAAACGCTCCAAAGGGTCTGTTTATCTCAGGGCTGGGCGGCCACTCCTACCTGAACTGAGTTGCCCTGCCCTATGGATAGACATGGTTGTATCATTTTCTCTAGTCCTTCCTCTGGCCTCATCTCCCATCCTGGACTTGATCCATTACCATGCCTTGTCTGGGACTGCTGTCAAGCCCCTATTTTGAAGTACCCCAGACCCCTGTGTGTTCAGGTGCAGCCAGACTTCTCTCTGGTCAGGGAGGGCACTACTGCCTGTGGGCAACCTCAGCACCAGTCTTGTCCCCAGCTTGTTGAGTAGCCCTGCTGCTGCTGCTTGGTGACACTGACTAAGTATAATGGAGCCACAGGAATAGGAAATGGGTGTTTCCTCTCCGTCATCTCTCAAAGTAAGCCTTGTGAAGGGTGAAAGGGGAATACCAGGAAAAATTGGGAAGCACAGAGAGCATGTCAAACATTGCTTCAAGCAAGCAAAATGTGCCCAAAACTGTTATTAGCCGTGTTTTTAGCACAACAACACACCAACTGAATCCAACAGACTTAGTACGAGATCGCTTTGGTTTACAATCACATTGAACAGGATCTACATAGAAGATCCTTGAGGAATGAGTCTCTTGCACCACAGAATGACTGTGGTTTTACGATTCAGTAATGCTGAAACGTGCAGAGAAGTAGAAGTACCTGTAACTCTTAAGTACCTCAAATTATTTTCTCCCTCTCCTGCTAGAAGTTGCTTTTGGATTCTCAAGAGAGTTCTTTTCCCTCTTCATTTCCATACCACAGAAAAGGAACATGTGAGAAGAAAGCTAAGAAAATAAGTGAAAATTTTTGCTACTGAATTTAAAGAAGTCAGTATTTTAGCATATAACCCAGTTATACCAGATGGCAAAATATTTCTGGAAATGTTGCTCCATATAGAAGACCTTAAAGAAGCTCCTAAAACATAGAGACAGTATCAGAAACGGTAGAACAGGTACAGGGAAGTACTTCTAGCAAGAAGAGGACACAGGAATGAACTGTTACACCAGCTACCATTGATAATACTATCGTCATGGTCATCAGATAAAATTTCTAATGCAATCAGAGCACAAAACAATGGAATCACAAATAAGGGGCAGATGTTCTCTGGCATACAGTTTAACTGTGTTGAAAACATGAAAGCTTGGAAAGCAGAGGCAAGTTGAAAACTATCTTATGCATGCCTGAAGGCACAGAAGGCAAACACCTAGTTCTAATCCTTTGAAAGATGAGTACCGCAAACCTTTCACCTAGAAATGCAGCATGGTAATAGAAAGACTAAGTACTACCAAGTGGTAGTTATTGAAAACACCCTGACCTGAAAGATGTGATTTTTTAAAAAATTGTTTTAACTTAAAATGGGTCTCCCTAGCACATACCTACAATCCAGAAGCAAACACTGGAAACGGTAGGCATCTAGCTCATATATTTCTTTTAGAGACAGTTACACATTGTTGAAGTTTTGCTCAAGATTTTCATGCGTCTTCTGCTCTATGCTGTTTGGACACAGGCCAACATGCCAGAAAATTTCCCTGACAGTCACTGAAAGGTTTTTTCTAGACTCTCATGCTATCCTATTCCAAGCCAGATGAGATTGTGTAAAAAGTGTGCTTTTGTTATCTGACATCTCTTGAAAACCAAATTGGGATACTATGCTCTGCAGTGGTAGTCCAGAACAATTATAAGAGTAACTGAGAAATTAAGGTGTAGAACTTTCAAAAAATGCTTAGGTATTTTCAAATCACCCATAACACAAGTCAAGCTAAACTAGTGGTCAACAAAATATCTATTTAAAGGATGTGAAAATGAGAAAAAGTCTGTTTCCTTCTCTGTTTGTTTCAGGTCCTGTCTGGGGTCTCCTCATGCTTTCAAGACTTAGTCTTGTTTACTTTCACCTGAGGCAGCACCAAAATATCCTTTACAACGGATTTATATTCAGATTCAAATCTTCATGTGGCTCTGATTTCAGAGGTGCTTTTGCTCTTTCTGTACAAATGATTACTTGTTCTCAAGAGCTATGTAAATTAAGCATCCCTTTGACCGGTCAGGGCCATGTCCTATACCAGATTATCAAGGCAAGAGCTGTGGAATCAGTAAAATCAAAACCACTGGTTTGGGACAATCAGACTAAAATGTGAAATTCCTCCACCTCTTTTTTGTCTCAAAGTGTTAACTGGTAAGCTGCTATCAATTCCTAACTCAAATCACTTCTGGACAACAGTGGGACTGACCCCCAACTCCATCTTTTGAGGACCAAAAGACTCACTGTTTTGAACTCATTCCATCAGCCATCCACAAAGTTGTTCTAGGAGTGAGAAAATTTGAATACTTCAGTATGCTTCTTTGGAAGCTTGTGGCTAAATTTTACTGGGATACTAATGCATATGGCTCCTAGTACAAACACATTTTAATGAATTCAGGCAAAACTACAGATTTACCCATAGAACCTATTCAAAGCTAAGTAAAGTTAAAAATAAAATACAGGGTTTTAAAAATGATCTATTACATGAATAATAAAGCTTTCTATTAATAAAATTTCATCTACCAGAGATTATATTTCTGTACCTCTTTGAAAGGTTGACACAAGTCTGTATTGTTGACATGCTATCGTGAATGGCTCAAGACACTTCATGTAATGCATTTCAAAGTAATGACCCCACAGGACTACAAAATAAAGAAGCAATAAAAAAATATTATAACATAAATTTTAATTTCCTATGGATTTGAATCATAAATGCTTTCCTATGATGAAAAACTTTCATAATGTCTGGTCAGTGCCATGATGATAACTTTAGACTTTACCTTCTCAGGTCCCTGTAAGAACTGTAGAATGACTACAACATTCATTCCCCAAATTCCCATGGGACATTATTAGTCAGGAGTTAGTTTTGTGTGTCTGTTTCAGCATTATGACTTGCTTACTGGTCATTCAGATATCAAGTTCTGGTTTACTTATTACTTGTTTAGTTTTAGATTTAAAATTTTATACTTTGCTAGACATGTATTTCACAGGTAACCTTTGGACATTAACAGACACAATTACTTTGATATTATTGTTCTACTTTAATGGGAATGGAATTGAAAGGTGAGATGTAAAGAGCTGAGAATTGCATTTTCAAGGTTTTTTTTATTTTATTTAAAATTCTAGGTTATATATTGCTATTTTTTAAAATATAAAAAAGGAAGAATTCAATAGTATTGGACAATCTTCAAGAAAATATTCAGAAGATTATGTTGTTTTCTTCCTCTTCCGCATTACAGCATTCCGACAACCTGAAAAGCCAGGACTCTGTTTTTAAGTCATAGACAATTTTTTCTTTTAGGAATTTCTATTTGATCTCTTTCTGCTGTAAATTTCAAAACTACTATTCCAGATGAAAAAAGGTCACACTTTAAAATTACTTTAATAAACAACTGGAAAATAGCTGATATTTCAGAATTTATGCTGTTATTTTCCTTGAGGGGATCCAAAAACTCCATACATCTATAATATCTTATTCAAAACAACTTTTCTCCCCCCTCCCCCAAAAGTGATACTTATGTCACTAAAACAGCCCAAGCAAATCCCCATATTAGCAAGGTTCAGAGTTAATAAAAATATATGTACAGCATCATGTTGTGTTATCTGGATATTAAAAGGCATAATATGTCAAAGTGATAACATCAAAACTAAGAGTTTTTTAATGCTACAGAAGCATTTCTGTAATCAGTGCATATTTTCTTGCAATATTGAGATTTTTTTTACAGGGAAATGCTTTATCTAAACGACATTTTAAAAAAAACCCCAAAAATCTTCTCACAGATGAGTTCCACCAGCAGAAAATTAAACTCCTTTATATTTCACTATTGGGTCATAGCATACTCTCAGGCATCAAAATGTTTTCTGTTGAAGTGAAATTAAGCAGAATAATTACAATGTACTAAATAATTCAGGGCTCAGTGGTTTGTCTTTGGTATGAGTTTATGCATCGTACATAATGCCAAAAGTAAATTAGATTCCAGCTCATGACATTTAAGAAGAAGTGATGAACAGGTAATTTATTGCTATACTTCTGGGGTTTTATTTACTTTAAAACAAATACCACTATGTTTAAAATATGAGAACTTTCTAGAGGTTTTTTTAAAATTAACCTTTGGAACAGTTTTAATTAAGATTTCTTCACAATATGAATGTACCACTTGCATGTATGTGCTATGTTAGTAATTTTAATCTCATAATAGTATTTTTTCCTAGACAATTATTTTTCCCAACAATTTATTTGATGCACATGGCAACTCATGTTCTCTTAACTGTTCATATGTTACACTCAACAACCCACGCATGCAGATAATTGCATCTTCACTGCTGATATTAACTAGTTAACAAGGAAAAAAAATTGTTTGTTAGCCATTCCATTTCTATGCTGTTTAATTTTTAAAAAAAACAAACCAACAAATGTGCATGTATTTCCATTGGATTAAGAACTGAAACTGTAGAGAACAGAAATATTGAAGGTGAATTTAACTGATTCTTAACCCACCTCCTAACTTTAGGTGCTAGACGTGAACTGTGTCATACAAGGACCACTTGGAACTGACAACTGTGACTCAAAGGTTCAGCACCTGCTGCACAAAGCACCTAAGGGTCAGGCAGGTGCATTTATTGCCAAGGAATCTAGATTAGCACTGGATCCCTAATCACAGGCAACTGATAGAGTCAAGGTATTAGACAGTGCCTAAGTTACATTTTTATGCTGCCATTACAGTTGATCCTTGTTAGGATATTCAAACGAACAAATCATATCATCCCTACTTAGACAGTGGCATTTGATCAGATGAGCAAATCTAGATTTCCTTAGTCACACTCAGTATTCTTTGCAGCAAGCTTCCCTTATAGCCAGCACTCACATCTAGACTCTCCTTGGCCTCACAGATAACCAGGAGATGAATCTGACTCAGAAAAATTAGTCAAATGTGTCTGATAATTTTTAAGGGTTTGATTTTTCACCATTTCACTTAGCATAGAATAGAAACTGCAGATCCTCATGTCTTAATCTCTAGTTGCTTGTGTAACCATCAAAGGGTCTAAGAAGGCCTTAAGGTGTAAGGTTAGACATATAGATTAACTAAATAACCCAGTTTGGGGACATTGTAAGAGATCAATCAAATATCCCACAGGAATTCAGGAAGGGTTTGAATCCAGTTTCAGTATGGCTTCACCTGAGTTATGTGAGTTTTTCATTGCCTATTGACATTTCTTGACTCGTCTTATCCATTTTTATAACAGACAAGGAAATTACTGGAAAACTTATGCATTAAAGAATTGTCCTGGCTCCCTCTGAGAGGATAAAAGAAGTAAATTATTGCTGATGATTACAAGAAACTTGGATACTGAGTAGGGACGATTGATATAATTTCTGCACATAATTAACAGGAACAGTGACAATTCAGAGATCAAAACCCCACATTTTCCTTTGAAACTATGTATTTCAGAATACCAGGGTCTTTATGTTAAGGTCTTGCTCATCATTTCAGTTCTTGAGGATTAGCAGCACTGAAAACACCTAAACTACAAAATTCTTCCTCTCTGTTCTTGTGACATGCCTTTGGTGACATAGTAGTCATTAGTCACTTTAGTAAATGCAATGTTACCTGACTGATTTTCAGCTCACAGCACAGTATACTTAAAATACATCTCTCTCATCCACAGGCCATTCTATATTTATCTTACTTTTGTGCTCTATCAATTACCTATTGTTTTTCCTTTCACTCTCATCTGTACACCCAGAGCTTTTCATTAACCAGACCTGCCTCGCCTTCTGCTTACTGCCTTCTTCAAAGCAAACTTGGCACACAAGAGTATCTTTCCCCTCGTGTTCCTTCAAATCAACGCATAAGCATTCATCTTCCTTAGCAGTCGTCACCTTTCCCATTATTCATTATCTATGCACATTTATGTAGCAGTTAACAACAGCCAAACTCTAGTCAATCAAATAGCTACAGTGAGTTTGTGTATGTTAAGCACAGGTTAAAGCAGCATTTAATCTATCTATTATTTATTTTTTAAAAATTTGAAACACCGGCCTGTTATCTCCACCCAAGAAAAGTAAGCCAGAGCTCTATTCTCACAGAATATCTTTCTGGAAGAAGTGATTCTCACCAGGTGAAAACTTAACTATTTCTGTCTTCCTGTAAATGTACACCTAGCTAGGCCAGAACATCCACTGCATTTTCCAGGTAAGGAACACTGCAGTATCAATAAAAAACTGTCAACCTACTGACAGTATTGCCTCTAAAGAGTCATGAAATCCACTAATAATCTAGATTAACTCTATTTAATTTGCTTTAATTTGTTTTCAATGCATGTCCAGTCAGCATTCATATAACAGACCTGTGCCTGTACATTCTTAATCTAATCAGGTCTCGATCTTAGAGGTAAAACAGAAAAAACCAGTACTAGAGCAAGCTGAGAATACAACTCATCCCTTCAGCGTCTGCTCTCCTCCGCTCCCGCGGGTCCCCGACTCGCCGGGGCGGGCCGGGCCGGCGGGAGCCACCTG
>VZRL01002570.1:0-18844 GCA_013397895.1 Origma solitaria | reverse complement strand
CCGTGAAGGGCTGAGGCGGGCGCCGTCGGAGCTCCCTGTCTGCCTCGCTCCCGAGTGGTGCGGGCACGGCTGTCCTGCTGTGGAGGCGGAGAGGGCGGCAAGAGCCTCAGCCCGTGCCGGCCTTCGCCTCCGCGCCCTGCCCGGCCGTGTGCCCGGCGGCCCGGCTGGGGGAGATGCGTGGCTGGGACGACCTTTATCCGCTCCCCGTGCCGCCCTCCTGGGTGCCGGGGGCTGCCGTCGGGATTCTTTCCTTGCACTTCATCCAGAAACTCTTCTTCCCTTACTTCTGGGCCGACCTGAGATACCTGCTCAAAGTTTTGACCTATGGGCTTAGAGTGGAGATGTACCGGCTGCAAGGGAGGGTTGTCACCGTCCTGGACAAGTTTGTGAAACTGGCAGAGAAGCAGCCCCACAAACCTTTCCTGATCTACGAAGGGGCCGTTCACACCTACGGGGATGTGGACCGGAGGAGTAACAGGATAGCGCAGGTCTTCCTGCAGCACGAGGCTCTGAAGAAGGGAGACACGGTGGCCTTGCTGATGGGGAATGAGCCCGACTTCATCCACGTGTGGTTCGGACTGGCCAAGCTGGGCTGTGTGGTGGCGTTCCTCAACTTCAATGTCCGCTTCAGATCTCTCCTGCACTGTGTCAGTAGCTGTGAGCCCAAGATACTGGTTGTGGGAGCAGGTAGGGTATACTTCTCATTCCTACATCCAAAGCTTTTAATGTCACATCTCCCACATGTCTGGCCCTTCAGATCCTTTATTGGAAACTTGATTTCCAGGTCTTCACAGATTGAAAGAAACACAGGGGCTAGAGGCAGCTTCAAGATGTTTTAAAGGTTCAGTCTCTCAGGCAGAATCAATTGTATCCATGCTTTGTGAACATCCATTTAATCTTTTCTTAAAAAATGTGCATTGCAGAAGAGCTTTCGACATATAAGTACGGCGTGTTCTAAGTGCTTAATTGCTTCAGTAGTAGTTTAAAGTGTCTCTGAAAACATTGGAATTACGTTTTAAGAATAATTTCCCAGTACTTCTCAAATAGTCAAATTTAATCTTATTTAAGTTATGTACTTTATTCTCTCATACTATCTCCCAATCTCTCTACTGATCAAACACACTGCAAAACCCCAAGGTCTAAGCTTGGACTGTACAACCTTTCCTGCTCAACTGTTTGAAGAGATATGAGTTTTGCAGGAATAAAGTTTTGGGAGTAGAGCACATAGGAGGTTGTTTCATAATAACCAACTTGGTGTTGGATTGTAGAAGAAATTGCTGTGTTTAAGTAGGGATGGTGGTGTGTGTGGTGTAAGTTTCTAGAGTATTTAATTTTTGTTAAATGCTTCAAAAGAATTTAAATCTTGTTGTAGGCATCCTGGGCATTGTGTGTTCAAATTGGGCTTCACTTAGATAGTTGTGTAAACGGAAGACAGATCCAAAACATAAACTTACCATAGCATGATCAAGCGCAAGTGAACCTGCAATGCTCAAAGATCACAGAACCCTGTCACTTGGTTAGAGGAAAATATATCAAGATACTGCATATTGATATTCTCCCCACTCTCTAAAATTACTGTTTCAAGTCTACTTTGCCTTTTTTCTGCTGCACACCTTCATGCTTTACTCCTGTTATGCAAGCTCTGGGGTTTTGTATCTGTGACAGCTGAATGATGCAGTTTTCTTCCAAAATGATGCAGTTTTCTTCCATCTGTTTCCTGGTGCTAAAAATTTGTGTTTTCAAAAATACATTTAAGATATTTCCTTTGCATATTTTTAAAATATAAACCTTGCCATTCTGGTTCTATGTGGTATGCTGGTTTAAGGTGCTTGGCAATTAAGCAAATGAAACAAAAGCCAATTTAAATATAATCCAAATTCATTATAACAAATCTTCTGAACTGACAGCTTTCCATTTTGCCTTCTTACTTAATTAAAAATCTTGTTTAGCTTCTTCTTAATGAATATGTGCTTTTGAGTGCATGGATTGAGGAAGGGAATTAATGTTCAGGAACTTCCTGCTCGTTGACTCTGGCGAGGGAGAAACTTTGGATCAAAGCTTGTATTTAAGAGTAGTTTTTATTTAAATAAGAGATTAACTAATGAATGAAAAAAGCATTTGCAGAGCAGGGCTAGGAACTGTGTTTCTCCACTCTTAATTTTCTACCAGCAGCTGATGGTAAGAGCAACTGTGTTGAACTGGGTTGTTCTGGGACTCTGCCTCTGCTTACAGGAGAAGAGCTATTCACAGACAGATGATGCAACAGAGAGATACCAACAAATTAGTCTCTCAGTTGGTATTTTGCATTTTGAGCTTCTTTATTAATGGCTTTTAGTCTTTGCTGTAAGTCTGTCCATCCCATGAGCCTTCTCAATATTTTTCTTCAGGACTTAGAGGCTCTTTTTTGTTTGTGTCTGTGAAAGAAGTTAAAGTTGCTTGTCCTTGGCTATTGACCACATCATATGGGAGCCTCTCCAAAGGAGTCCAGGTTTAGCAACTGACGGTTTATACACAGTCCAGTGACTGTGAGGGCTAACTCATACCACTCTTGAAAGAAACATATTGTACCTAATTATTATAGATAGTAATTTTCCCCTAATGTTTACAAAAGTTGAGGAGCAGTGTTTTACACTGGGGCTATGCAGTCAGTTACATGATGGTCAGAAGTCTATTAAACATATTTTCAGTTAGTGTTAGTGTGAGTTTCAAGGGATTCTTCCTTATCAATAGACATGAGTTGTGCACCATTGTGGCACCATTTTCACAGGAGTGTGGATAGCTTGACCATAGTATAGTTTTTTTTTTCCCAAATATTTGAACTACAACCAATCAACTTGTCTTTTAATATCTGTTGTTGCCATAGAGAGGCATGGTCTTTGGCAGCTAAGGTTGGGTTTTTTAATCAGAGAATAGTATGTAACGGCAGTGTTTTTTCAAAAATGCTTTTAAAAAATATGTAGGTTTTTCACCCTTCGCAAAGAAATACAGATTGACTGAGAAATTCTATTTCTTGTAATAATTACAAACTGTATCTTCAGTGTTTTAGATAACTTTTGATTTTATTCATAGACTTATTCACAGATTGCAGTACTGCCTGTGCTTCACAAGACCCAATTCTTGAAATTCTTGTCTGTAGTAGCACATTAGAACTGGAGCCTATATACAGGGCCCACTGTCATATCTTACTGTATATCTAGTTAATATTATAGTTTCACTTGTGCTGAAGGGAACCTTCCACCTTCAGCTGCTATCTGAGACAATTCCCACAGATAATTGTTTATAGCTAAATCTTCCCTGCTCAGAATGGTGATGTAGCCTCCCTTTGTGCGAGATGACTGCATCTTGAAGCTTTTTTTTGTACTTAATTTTTAAAAATGCTTTTATTTTTCACAAATGTGGTATATCCATACAAATAAGCTGGATACCATTTATGGTTGAATTTTCTTCCATACCTTGTTCCATTTTTCATACTGTCTCGTTTAAAATCACACTTGTGCTGTATTTTACTCTTCGCTTTTGCTGTGTGCCTGCATATTTTTCAGACTTTGTGGTTTGGTAACCCCATCCAATTAGTATCATCTTGTCTTTGCTTCAGCTCTTGGAATCAGACTTTCTTCTGGTCTGACAATTCTCTGATACTTGGGTTGCTTTTTCTAACTTTAGATGAGAGTGTTCAGTAGTATTTAAGTTTTATGGGTTTGATTTCAACTTAATGTATTCTGTGAACTCAGCAATTGAATGTTTTGTTTTTAAGTCTCAGATATGGTATAGAAACTTAAAGATTTCTTCCTCTTGCTGGTTTCTTATATGAAATGGCTGTCTCTGAAGGCTGATTTTTTCCCCCTATGACAACAATGTTCTTTTAATTCATTTAGTGCAATCAAGTAAATTTTTTGTCTTCTCATCCAGGTTCTGGCTAAAAGGCAAATACAGATTCTATGATTTGCAAATATTTAGTCTTTCTGTTCCTTTCCAGTAATTCCATTTGGCTTTGTGTTAGAGAGAGGGTTTCTTACTTTTAACTGCTCTAATTTTTCTGCTATGTTCCCAAAGTATTTAGCTCTTGCTTTAATTTGTTACTTAACCTTCTCACACTTCCATTCCCAGAAACACTGTCTACCACAGCTCCCATTTTGGGGAATGATTCTTGAAAAGGAATCATTCTTGAAAAGGAATCAAAAGCTGGTGTTTAAAACTGTGTTTTTAATAAAAGAGTAGTTAACTAAAATTGTAAGTAAATGGGGAACTTGTAAAAGAGAAATACATATGCTCTTCTCTATTGAAAGGTGTTTGCCCTTACTACATTTGTTAGCAGATTATGCCACTCTTAGTTGTTTAAAAGCTGCTGGTTAAACAGAGGAGAGATAAGGTACTACTTAAAATGAAGACATTTCTTTAAGGCACTATGTCCTTTCTGGGGAATATTGCTATTGATTGAAAAAGGGATTTCATTGCATCTTTTGTGTCATGGTATCTATTGCAGTGCAACAGCAATACTATTAAACAGCACTTACAGTCTAGAGACCCACAAGAAATGTACAAATGGAATTTATTTTCCAGGGCGTTTCTAATGTGTTCCTACTGGGAAGAGATCAGTTCAGAGTAGGACATCCCAGACTGCCATCATGAATTCTGATACAAGGATTCAGCTGTTAAAGGATTGCTTTCTAAAATCTGCGTGATTGCTTTGCATCAGTCCTGATAACAAAGGCTATTAAGGGAGTGTACATGCCACACGGACACGTGTGGGCAGCCTGCTGTACGTGGCTCTGCTTGAGCAGCGAGATTGGACCGAGATGACCTCCAGAGGCCCTTTCTGTTCACAGCCATCATGTGATTTTGCAGTTCTGTACAGAGGAACATCTCCCAGCTGTATAGCATTTTTCTGGCCAGGATCCTTTAAACTTGAGTAAAGAATACGTTTTGCTGCTGTATTCTGAAATAGACCAGCATTCTGGAGAAAGAGAGTAAGCAAAGTATTTTTTGGTATTTATAAACTAAGGTCATATGATGTTACATGCAAGTAGAAGTATCATCTTTTATGTTAGTCACTGGATAAAAAAAAAGAATGGTTTCTAACAAAACTACATTTTCTTATCCATTTGGATTAAAAAGCTATTTAGACCTAAACATTTAGGACAAGGGAACCATAGAAGAACCATAGACCTGTGGAAGAAACCCTTACCTGCTCTGTTAGACACCACATCTCTTTGATCACTTGCTCTTATTTAGTCTGTGTCTTGTCCCTGGTGGTCTTTGACTGGAAAAAAGAGCCAACTGTGATTTGCAAGGTGGTTTATGTTTTATTACCTTTACTACCTTCAGTGGTGCTTCAAGATACCAACACTGATCCTGAGCCACAGCTGACTTTTCCACTATTATTACTTTGTGAGAAGCCGTGCTGAGTCACTTGGGGGTTCAAGCACAAGCAACAATTATTTTCTGCGCCCAGACAGTGTGGGGAAGAGTTTGGACTTGATATAACTTCCTGAGCATATCAACCAGGGTGCACATCAAAGTTATGTAAGAACTGTTTCATAGAGTTTTCTTTCTGAGTAACTTTCTGTTCAGTACAAGCTGATCTCATAATCTAATGTATTCTTTTCATCAGTGTGGGACTGTGTCCTTGCCAACAGCCAGCATGATTTCTTTGCTAGAAAATAACATAAAAAACCTTTGTGCAACTGGAAGCCTAGGACAGTAGTTCAAAACATATTTTCCTTTCTTTCTCAAAAGATATAACTGAGTTATGTATTCATGTGAGTATAAAGTAACAGTTTCACAAACTTTCATTGAATAATGCTTTAAAAGTAAGAGGAGAAGAAAAACAAAAACAAGTGGAAAAGCATATCCATCCTGATCAATTCCAGATATATATTCCCAGTAGGAGCCAAATAATTAGCAAATGGTGAACATTTGTATGCAAACTATGTAAACAACACAGATGGAACTTGCCAAATTTTATATGAGCAGCCATGTCTTCCAAAACCTGAATATACTTTCATAGTGTAAAAAGTAAACAAATACTTGAGAAAAACTTCAAGTTTAGATAGCTGAGTTGCTTTACTGTAATTGCTTTCCGATATGATAAAGTGCACATACAAGGTACCTCTAGAAATAATCAAATTATAGTTCTTCCAAGAGGGCTGTGTCTTCCTTGTAGGTGGAAAAGATGATATGTCTGGCACAGAAGTTTTTTGTTTTGGAACAAAATGTTAGTTGACTATCATTAGAACTATTATTTGGAAATATGCTAGTACAACTGAGAGTCATCTTCAAAAACCCCATCTCCTGTGTGTTCCAGAAGTAACTTTCAGTTTCTGGCACTTTGAACACAGCTGTTTTAAGTTACCATTTTTTTTTATTCAGGAAATCATTTATTGTTTCTGCTGTTCTCTGCTATCTACTGAGAAGTTTCTTTCATTATAATGTAAAATTACAAGCTGTTACTGTATATTTCCAAGCACTAGATTCCTGAGCACAGAAGAAAAATTATGCTGTGTGATAATTTAGTAGTTCAATAGTAGTAAACAACTCCAGAGCCATTGGTTTTAAGAGTGAGTGTTTAGAGAAACAATAAACAGTGTGTATGTTTAATTTGAAGAGTAATCTTAACTATTTTGGGTAAATACATTTCAGTGTACTAAAAAGTAGCTCTGTCCTCATGTCATTATTGAATCATAAATAATTGTGTCTGTAGGGTTGAAATTAATAGTTACCATCTTTCTTCCTTTGATGCAAGAAAAGGGGAAAAAAGAAAGAGGCAAGTCCTTTTTGACAGACTTGCATTGCAGATGGAGCCAGTGCATTAATAAAGATTGACAGAGAATGTTCTATTCTCTTACGACTTTTGAGAACAGAAATAGAACTCCAACTACTTCTAACACCTCTAGTTTTTTTGCTAGATTCTCAGTCTAACTTGCACCTACACAAGCTATCCTTAGTATGTCTGAGACATGTATGCATAATACGAAGACAAAAATCATTACAAGAAGGTAATATGTACATTGTTATTTCATCACACCTGGTTTATAAATAGGTGTTAGAAATAGTACAATTGTATTTTTCTATTTATTGCTTAAAAAACAGCAAGCAGAATTAACATGCCAATCAGCCTTGACATTCACTACATCAGGTTTCCTGCAGTAAATGCTAATGTTCTTAACATTATTTTTTATTCACAATTTTTAACGGGACTGTACTCCAGTGATTCAAACTGGAGGCTATCTATCTTTCAAATTTTTCAAATGATTTGGGCGATTTCTTCCTGAAATCATTCTGCAGTACAAGGAGGTTAGAACACAAAAATGTTAATATTACACAACATCAGATTTATGTGTTAAATGTTCATAAAATATGTAAACTTGTACTCTGTAGGCTTCAGGTTTGTAAAACATATTTAGTTGATGATAGTGGGCTACATATCTGTAATAGCAATACAGATTATTATGTTATTAATTAAAATATCTACGTCAATCTGTCATTAGGAAAGTAGTTTTCTGAAAGAGTAAAAATCTTCAGTTATTTTGGCATAAAATTTATGCATTCTGTTAATGGTATACATATTTAATATTTGTGAAATGAGTTTGGAGTTGATATCAGGATATCAAAAGCTGGCTCTGGCAGTGAATCATTGTGAGGTTCTGGGTGAGTCATGTCAACTTTGTTTATTAATCTATAAAAACTGAGATAATAAAAAATTTATAGCTATGGGAATATTTGCAACATTAATTACTTAGTCTGAGGTGTATTAAAGCACTTAAGTGTTAATGATTTGTATTGAATGCAATATTGCTCATGTTCTTGATATGTTTCCTGGATTAGTACTTTAATGACTGTATAGTCTTTTGAGAAAGTGATATTGTAAAAATGCTTCAAAATAGAAATGGATTCTTTAGGGATTGGCCTCTATATTTATTTTCTCTTTTTATTTAGTCTGGGAACCTCTATCATTGTTTCTTTCCTGATAGGCCAACAAAATAAACTTTAGTTACACTGCTGTTTGTTTTTAAATTAGTCACTTCTGTGCTTTTGAAAAAAACCAAACTTCTCAATGGGAGATTGCTGTTGAAGGCATCCAAGGAAATGTGTGTGTACTGTAATTATCAGTTATGTATATATTTGTCTTGCATCTTCAAGGGATTTCTTCCAAGATTTATTTGAAGTTGAAACTTAACCACACTTCATTCTGGTCTTAGCAATGACTAAGTGTTACCTAAAATCATGTGGGAAATAGGAACTAGTGTGCCTTGAGAACTAGTTGACAGCTAGACTGTGGGATCATCAGTATTTTTAGCACATTATATCCTGTTTTCAGTGAATTTTCATTCTAGTTCATCGTTATTTTATTGAATCAATTTATATCCATGGAGGTGACTTTCATTTCTCTATTATATAAGGTAAAACTTTCAGAGGAAAAATACTTTATTGTCTAGTTTTATGAAGACATAATGTAAGTAACATTATTCCATTTTAATTTTTAAGATTTGCTTGGGACACTGGAAGAAATTCTTCCTAAACTTCAAAAAGATGTTAGTGTCTGGATAATGGCCAAAGACTCCGCGTTTCCAGGTGTGCATACCCTTTTAGACAAAATAGAAGCTGCATCTGAAGACCCTGTTCCAGTTAATCGATGCTCTGCCAACAACCTCAAGTCAGCTGTTTTGTACATATTTACTTCAGGAACAACAGGTACTGCTCTGCTAAAGAGTCTATGTTTTCCTTCAGCTTTCATCTAGAAACTTGATTTTTTCTGAAACTCTAATATCTTAATAGCTAAACTTCATGTGTCTCATCTAGAAGCATTATTAAACACTCATATTTCTTCTAAGTACTGTTTCTATTCAGTGTTTTATGCGTTTCTCTTCTTTACTTTTTCCTGACACATAGTACAAATACTATGAGAGGCTTTACCTCTTATTACTTTACGGCTAAGGTGTTTATAAAACATTGCTTTTTTGGTCCATTTACAATCAGATAGTATTTTGTGATCATGTAACACTGCCTAGCTAAAATTCTTAATATTTTACCTAGAACTTTAAAAGACAATCTTGAAACAAATAGGCATTTGTTTTTCTTTCATTAAGTCATGTTTTATGCAGGTCACTCTAGAGACAGAAAATAGGATTAAGTTACTAGCCTTTTAGTTTAGAAACAGATGTCTGAATTGTACTCCAGCAGCTAAGAAGCTAAGACTTAAAAAACCTGATCACTGACATGAAAGGCAGCATGATGTTTTAAGATGAGCAGATTGGCATTCTCATTCGTTTGAACCCAGCAGTTTTAGTCACATGAAGATTGAAGATGCATCTGTGGTTTGAGGCTTTGTTCTTTCATACTAATAATAATTCAATTTATTTGCTTCAGGTCCTCAGGAAGAATTAGGAAATAAGGATGATGTTATTCATCATCATTGTAATGATGAGTAACATTAGCCTACAATAAAAATTTAGGAAATGATAAATACTGTCAAGAGGTGGGGGGTTTTTTTGTAGAACTACTAACATAAATATGGTTGAGTTTGCTGGTTAAGTGTAGGGAGTTTAAATTAGCAAAAAAATCACAGCATTATCCAGGTGGGATGATTATGTTCTTGCAACTGCAATCAGAATATCTGTGTGAAGTTTCAAATTTCAGTTATGTAGAATTTAAAATATTTTTGAAGCTTTATATGCAATACATTAATTAACATTGAATTTCTATTTATCTAACTAAAACCATAAGCGTTTTTTAGTCTGAAGAGTATGGAATAACTAATTGTGAGTAACTGAGCTTTTTCACATGTTTTGATAAACCAATGACTGATAAACTTAGTTCAAAGAAAGGAGTATTTTGCACAGTCTGTAGTAGTCTCTTTGTAAAGGCAGAATTAAAAGCCCAGGACTATAGAAAATTCGTTGCTATAAGCAGTTCATTGGCAACATAGGCATATTGGCTTTTCTCTTTAGTGTGATGGGCTTTGGAGTAGCCTTGAGGTGTAGCAAGACTCCACAGGTTACACCTCCAGCTCTACCTAAGTCTTCAAATGAACAAAAGCTTTGCTAGAATAGGTGAGAAAACTTTGTGAACCATTACATTATTAAAAAAATTGAACAGTTCTCACTGTTCATCAACAGCCTGACTCAGACTGAAATTTGTGTGTGTGTTTGAGAACATATATAATGCAAGATCGCATCCCCTAATCAAATTAATGGGTTACCAGCGTTGTAGCCCAAGTAACCCTTGCTTGTGTGTCTGCATGTTGCTGAACAGAAATGCTGTGCTGAATCTGAAGAAACTCATTCAGAAGAACATGACTGGCAAGGTCTCTTGACTGACTTCTTTTTTTTTTTTTCAATTCTTCATAGTCTTCATAGAGTTTTAAAACAAATGGAAAGATGTAAGTGTATGATTCTTAGGTAAGCACCTGCTGTGTGATCTACTCCATGTAGATCCCATACCTTTGTTATTTACCTTACAGTCGCTATGACTCTGGCCTGAGCAAGATCTGGTGTGATGTCTCTTTAAGCTAAAGGAAGTCCATATGTAGAGTAAATGTTTTTGTCCCTTCTTGCTCTATATAATTCGATAGCAGGAAAACCACTGAGTTTCTTCATGTTTCCCCTTACTTGAATGGATGTCACATCAGACTTACTAGCAAAGAGATGAGGTTACAAACTGGCTAATCTTTATATATATGGAAAAAACATGTAATATTGTATTAAACAGCGTTGTCCATTTATAGCCCTTTGAAAAGATGGTTGACAATTTGGTTACAGAAGAAAGAATTGATTCTTTTATGATTTTAGAGACTTTATACATTAAGGAAAAAAGTTCTCTTGTAAGGGAAGCTTTATGCATTATTTTGCATTTTTCTTACAGGTCTTCCAAAGGCAGCAGTCATTAGTCATTTGCAAAGTCTTAAAGGAGCTGCTGGTCTGTGGGCTTTTGGGGCTACTGCGCAAGACATAATTTACATTACTCTGCCTCTTTATCACAGTGCAGCTTCTCTTCTTGGCATTGGTGGATGCATTGAACTTGGTAAGGCTTGTTTGATTTTGTTGTTAATAGAGAATTAATTATTATAAAATAGTATAAAACACAGTTCACTACCCCTAGGGAAAGTAGTGCTTTGCTCAAATTAAATGAATAATCTTTTTGGGAATAGCGACATATTTTGGGGAGGGGGAGAGTTTTGTAATAACAAAGGGTCTCTACAAGATCTCATTGTGGGGAAGAATTAGTTATCATAATTTGCATCACAGATGTTTTTAATTTCTTTTATATTTAGGTAAAAAAGAAGTTAAGGCCATATGTAATATTTTGTCAGTTTGTATGGTGCATTAGCATGTGTACAGACTGAGCATTGTACACTAGAATAGAACAAAAATGTATTTTGGTGAACGTAAAATACTGACAAATTTATAGTAAACATATGGCTTTTCCATATACTTTTAAATTACATATAGCTTTTTTTTCCATTTAATTTGTGTCCTGTTTTGACACTGACATTAAAACATATGCATTACTGAGGCAGTGTATGTGTCCACAATGACTCTCCTATACAAGATTTCTGTGGAACTCCATGGCAAATATTTTCTGTTTCCTTATGTGTGAAGTACACATCAGAGCAAGGCGAAGGTCATTGTATTATGGATTAATTCAGTCTGAACCTGCATTGATGAATACTTTCTTGAGAAATCAGGTATCAGCAATATCCAAATGATTTGCTAATCAGCCTGAATTTCCTGGATATTTTCAGTTAAATGCTTGAACAAAAGAGTTCAGGCTAAACTCTTAAACTATGTTACTACACCAACAATGAGAAGCTGCCTTCCTGTTTTAAGCTCTAATCTATTGCTTTACATTCTCAGCCAGGAGGTTGGTTTCCTTTCCCTTCTTTGTCTACCACGTTTGAGCACACATCCACGAATAAAGCTGCTTAAATAATGCATAGTCCTCTGACTGCGACTGTCTTAGTTCCTCAAATGTTCCGGTTTTTTTAGCTAAGCTGCCAGATAAATTGCTTAATTTCCTTTTCTACTGTTTCCGTAAAGGGGCAACCTGTGTGTTAAAAAAGAAGTTCTCAGCTAGTCAGTTTTGGAGTGACTGCAGAAGGTACAACGTGACTGTCATCCAGTACATTGGAGAACTTTGCCGTTACCTTTGCAATCAGCCAGTGGTAAGTGGAATCGAAGTGATTCCTATTTGTCTGTCAGTGATATGTACATTTATTTTTCTTAATGTGGGTATGTTAAAAGGGAAATTAAACTGTGTTGGACGTGTCCTTCTGCCCTTCTGTTTATGTGAGAATATAAATCTTTATGTGAGAATCTGCAAATACTTGGTGATCTGTAGATGCTTAATAAAAATAATGGCTTGAATCATGAAGATGTACTAAAAGTATTATAAGGAACAATTTTGAGACTGAAAACTGATTCATTATCATTTGGTGAAAAAATACCATTTTACAGAATCGTGCACAGTAAGTTCTGAAAACCAGGATTGCTGTTCAATGCCTTTTCTTCTTTACAGAAGTTGGATGCACTGCTACTGTTATCTCTTTGCCACTATCATAATTTCATTTTTTTATTTCATAAAAATAATCAGTGGTTTATTTCCTTTTCAGTGAGTTATATTAAAATGACTCACCTCTCAAGAAAAGGTACCAGTAACTCAAAGTATTTAATCTTAAAATCATTAACATCCTCCTTAAGCACTATTCTAAAATAAGAGAATGCAAATCAGTCTTGTTTTCCAACAGAATAATAATTTGCATTAATATATCAAGTTGCTGACCAAAGAATGGAAAAGGTCATTGAATTGCTTTTCCCTCAGGAATATTTTCAAGAGTATTTTTAAGCAATGTAGTTGGGGGTCACAGATGCTACTGCACTATCCATGCATGCCTCAGGAAAGTGGAAGTTCTTGAGTTAAAGGGAGCATGATGGCCCAGTGAACACCACTGGTGGTGATGAGAAACCAGGGTAGCGATACCTTCCCTACTGGCTTTTTTTGTTATGTTTTAGGGTTTTGTTTGTTTGTTTTTAATTTTTATTTGTTTGAAGGGTTTTAACTTTATCGTAAAACAAACAAGAAGTTACAGGATAACGAGAAATCCAGTTACAGATCATAAGAAAAATCAAGACATAGGGGAGGCCGAGTTTTTATAAATTGTGATTTTTCTTCATTGTAGCCTAGGTTGATTTCTGCAAAGTTGTTTCCCTTCTCTCCAAAACTTCACAACTTTTGCGATGTTTGCAGTCTGAGATAATAATTGCTCCCTGTTGCTGTTCTCTTACTGTATAGGGAAAGCATGGCTTTTTTTCCCACCCCTTTTTATCTTAAAGCAAGAATTATAGATTGATATACTTAATTTCTGAAACATTCCATTTTTAAATCCTTTCCAAGCCATCACGAAGAAAAAGCAATTTTAAATTGTCCACATAAAGTAGTATATACCATCATTAACTATTTATATACTGCATACAATGGTTATACAATGATTAACTATTCATTAACTGTGTAACTATTCTGTTTCTTGATTTATGTGCATACTTTCTAGGAGCTGGCATGTCTAAACTCTTTCTTCTGTGAGGCTACCAGGATTGTTTTTGTGTTTGCTTGCTTGCTAAGCCTTCTCAAGAAAAATTAAAATTTTAAAATGAATCAGTTTGACAGCTAGGTACTTGAAGAAAAATATTAAGTATCTGTCATGTTAAAACTGGAAGAGAAACATGTTCACACAAGTAAGTGGAAGGTTTTAAAATATGTTATGCAATTTACTCTTAAGTTTTCAAGTAAGTAAAATAATTTCCTAAGTTGGATTCTCTATTTAAGCTACATTAATGTAGAAGTACTATGTGCTAGCAGCATGAGAAAGACATCACAAGTTTTAATATCTCATAAAGATATTATGTGGGCAGTGTTCTCGAGATTAGAGTCCTACAAAGTCCTTCTAATCAACACAGAATAAAACCACAGCAATTACCTTATTTTCTTAAGTTCTTTCTTTAACAATAAACTTGAAATAAATGGTGTATTTCTTACAGTTGGAGTCCACGCTGTGGCCTCTTGTTTCATAGCTTTTGAATTGAACTTTGGGCAAGTCTCTGTGGTAGCATAGAGACTCTTGGCTGAGCTTTTATTTTTGGTTTTTTCTTGTTTGATCATTCTGTCTCCCACTCACATCTGCAACAGCTCTTGAAGACTCTTGCAGTAGAATTTTTCTGAGGTTATTCTGCATCCAGTTTGGTTTTCTGGAAAGAACATTTGTTAGAAAAGGAAGTTGTCTTTTTTTCTGTAGGCACAAGTACAAAGACGTGGCATTATGTGATGTTCATAGATTATGCTGGGTTTCTAAGTGAGTAATCCTCATGCCTGCCCTCTTCCAAACACTTTTTCTGCACTGTTATGGTTCTTGTGAAAATACAATAACCAGCATTGATGGCTAATAGCCACCAGTGTCTACAAAATGGATCCTGCTCTAAGATAGTAGCATGACTACTCCAGTGAAAAAGAATATTCAGAAAATTAATAACTTGGTCTTGCTGGCAGACGTTGTTCAAAGTCTCTTATTAACAGTGATCTGCAAAACTACAAAAAAGTATGGCATAGCAGAGCTCCCTATATACTCTCTTAGCAAAAGCCTTGGAAATACTTCTCTACTAATCTGTGGATATATTTTCCTTAGAGGCTTGCAACTAATTTAAATATTAACATCTAAACTGTAAACAAAATCTTCCAAAGGCAGTTGCAGATTTATTTCAGATTTGGTGTAATGATGTGTTTAAATAATGCATTGCATCCTGAAGCTTTTGGAAAGATAGGAATGGTATGGTAATGTAGTATCTCTTTCCTGCCTTTCTGTAAAGAAGATCTGAATCCTGAAGTGTGGTACAAACAGAGGGTAGAAATCACTTTTTAAAATCATTATGTCATAAGATGTGATACAGTATGACACTATTTGTATGATTTATGATACCTTGCATGAAATAGGTAAACCCTCTATTAAAACTTCTACTTGTATTCAAAGTCTGTTTCACAAATAATGATATCATTACTTTAGAATTTCCCATTTAATGTGTGTCCTGTTCTGTGTTCACTTGGTATTAAGCGGTGTTGTCCTTTGGCATCAGTAACATTTCTAATTTCCTTGGGGTTACCTAAGCGTATAAGACCATGAATATCAGCTTTCAGACTTTGTTTTGTTAAGCTGGGGCAAGACAGTCTCTCTACTAGATACAGTTTGGCCAAGGGTTCTTTGGATGGGATTAAGCTCTCTGGAGTGACTTCAGAAAAGATGATTAAGGATTTATTGTGTTAAAACTCCTCTGTGTTAGAACAATAGCATTTCAGAAGGAGTAAGCAAGGAATTCAGCACTACTGGGATAAGGAAACAGAACGAATATTTATTTCCCTGCAGCTGAATCAAGTGTGGAAAGGGATGTAAGAATAGGGTTTATGTTATTGGATAGCACTGTCTCTCACCTAGAAGCAGTTTTCCTTGAAGAAAGGGAATTTAATAGTCACATAAGCAAGGAAAAATTAGTCAGCAGGCACTTTTCTACAATGCAGGTTTTACTTGTAATCACATTTTACTCCCCATTAAAGTTTAGTTAAATTTATATTCAGTACTGGAAATTGGTCATTCTGATATCCTTAGAATGTGGAGTGGAAATTTGTCAAGCCTCTTGCAGGTTTTTGTTGTAAACATTTTATTGAGTACCCCAATCCAGTAATGTGACACAGTTACAAACAACCACATCTGTACCTTCCATGGGAAGGCTCTTAAGAGTCATGTCATTAAAATTTAATTTACGGGGGGGGGGAATTTTGCGATTTATTTATTCTTCTAGTAATCTGTGCTTTTAAAAAAAAGTGAAACCATTTGCATATGTCATAAGAAGACATCACTCTTAATCCAGGTGTTACTGATTTACTACATTATTAACAACGCCTAAAATGAAATTGAACACTATTTGTACATACTGTAAGAGAAAACAGAACTTTTAGACTAAGACCATATTCAGCACATTGAAATGGAAGCTTAGAAAAGGCCATGAGATTTGGAATGTTGTATTTTTTTCTTCTAGACTGTATCAATTGTGCTTGCAAAAAATGGACTGTATGTCACAGCAAACTTTGTGCTTTCAACTGCCATACTTCAACAGTATGATTTTTGAAAAGTGTCTTTACAAACAGATTATAAACCCACGTATTTTTCCTACTGCATTCTGATACTTATATGTACTGGCATAACTCTCTTGGATTCCATCCACATATAATCCTGTGTCTGTTTCCTCATTCTTCCCACTAGTAATGGTAAAGGTTTTCAGATGTTCTTCATCAAAAAGGTCTTCTGTAATGTCTTAGGAAGCATTAGTTTTTCATATTCAAAACAGCACTGAATGCTAGTTGCAATGCTAACTGCTGGTTCTAGCATGGAGGACCTAGACTTTTCCGTCTTTAAGATGTCATACAACTTGATGAATTTCCCTCCTTCCAGCTTTCAGTCTTTACTAGACTCTTCTTTTGGGTTAAACTAGTGGAGTCATGCAGAAAATATCCTTATATTAAAGCCAGGAAATCACAATCATGCTTTCACTTAGGGAAGCTTCATATTGCTCACAGAATACTGTGTACAATATCCACTGCAAGAAATAATCTGTGTGTGATTTAATTCTCTGAATTGACCTTTGAAAAGTTTTGTGTAATTTGTTTTGACTAATGTACTCCTGGGGCGATCACCAAAAATACAACGATCTACTTCTTACTGGGTGGAATACAGACAAAAGTGACTTTTTTGTGTTGGTAGATATTTTCTGAGGAAATGGAAATATGGCTAAACAAAACATTTCCTATTAAAAGAGCTAAGTGAAGAAAGCTTCTTTTAGAATCTAATCCTCATAGATTATTGAGAAATTGATTATTTAAAATGGGGTGAGAGTGAGTTGTAGCAAGCAGTTTCTGAACTAGAAAGATGTGTCCTTTTCGTACTGTTCCTGTCCTTTCTTGGGTGCATCTCTTCACACCCTTCCCATTTTCTTTTATTTGTATTTTTAAATTTGGGTACATGTTTTTGCTCAAAAAATCTAGTTGCAGTTTATAACTAGGCATTACTAAATAACGAACATTGAAAAATGTATTACATCTGTAATAGAAGGATATCTGCCATCTTACAGTCTGCTAAACTACCTCATGCCCCTTTTTCAATGCTAACATGTAAGCAGAGGAACTGGTGAATGTGTTGTTACATACACACCTTGTAAATACTTGAATGCAAATCCTGTGTCATCTGTATTACCATATTTTATATTTAACAGATGTTTGCCTTCTCACACCCTGAAATTGCTTTCAGTTTCATCAAGGCCATGATACAGGGAACATCTCATGCCTTCTTTTCTTGAATTATCTTTGCATCTCTCCATTTGGCTTTTCCTTATGCAGAAATAGTAAAAGTAGGGCAATGAACTTGTTTTCTTGTATTTCTTTAAGGCAGCTGCTAAGCACATTCTTTTATGTAGCTGCAATCATGAATCCTTCCTGCACCAGTTAATATACTGTTGATAGCACTCTAAAAGGCATTTACCAACAGCTTAATCACATAGACAGTCCAAGTAGTTCATTAAGAACACTTGAGGAGAAAAGACTGCCAGATGAAAAATCCCAGGTATGTGGTATTTAATGTAATAAGGCAGATCTTGACTTGTCAATTAATTAATATACAAAAGAAACAAGCACGCAAGATGGAGACATAGTGTGTCAAACTGATTTATTATGTGTGCAGATGTTTGGTACATAGTTCAAAGATCTTGGCAGTATGAATGGAAAAAAATCCAGGTGTAAGGTAAGAACAGTGCTTATTAATGCATTATTTCAATGAAAAAGGCACTGAAAAAGTGCTTCACCTTTACTGTTAGAAATAAGTGGATGTAGACTGACCCTCCATTTTATTACAGAATCACTCTCAATTAAGAACATAAAATAACAGTGCAGGAAAATAAAAAGACATTTTTAGAAAACTTGGAAAGATGTTACAACATTCAGTTATTCTAAAATCTGTTGTTCTAACCATCTGTGGAGAGCTATTAATCACATTCAGAAACACGAATCATAATTGAATTATCACAGGACATGCAATTTGAACTTGCTTGAACTAAGATGTGCTAGCTGACCAGGGCAAGGCACTGAGCCCTTTGTAAATGAGATATTGTGAGGAAATACAGCTTTTAGCGTAGAAAGTGTTAATTGGGTACTGTTTTTGCAGTGAGCTAAGAATATGCATGCACACAATTGTTGCTGCATACCAACTGTTGCAGGGCATCTGGCTGACATGCCACAGCTTGATCAAGTGTCAAGAATGGCACAGGGGTAGCGGAGCTTTTCTGCTAGAAGGGGGATGTACTAGGTGACTCCTTAGAATTCCTTCTACTCCTGTAATTATATTTATTGTAACAAAGGGAAGCTAGTTGATGAAATGCTGTCTGAATATGGCAGAAATTCAAAGCATGACTATTTGGTCTAGTCAGTTTAAAGCACAAGTTCCTGCAAATTTATTTTATTTCTTTTTTCATTATGACACCCTAAGTGTTCATCACTCAACCATGTTTTTGTAATTTGTTGGAATTACCATCTCTTTTCCTTCCCTTCTCTTACTTGCAGCATTTTATTTCCTTCATAGCTATTCAGCCACAGTGCCCACAGATACCAACATGCCTGTCCTAAAAGCTGGACTTTGGCAGTGATCCAGATGATAATATATGTGATGATGTTTGATGTTAAAAAGAGGTGACAGATGTTAGAATGGCTAACTGGTTTATTGATTGTGGCTCAGTTTACATTGCAAGTGTTGGAGGTTGGGGGG
>VZRL01002568.1:0-43624 GCA_013397895.1 Origma solitaria | reverse complement strand
CGTAGCCCAGGGAGGGACCGAAAAATACTTTTTATTTTTTTTTAAACTATACATACAGAAAGAAAAAAGTCTTCAGTCCTGAAATATGTGCATCCACCCAGCTCTGATGAAATGTCAGAAGCAGAAGCAGCTTCCAGTGAGCTAATACCTGACAGTTTCTGCCATTGATACTGACTTGTACATAGTAAATATCCCTGAAAACGCTGTTAATCAATGAGGAAGGATTTCTGCATAATAGGGTTCTAAAAGTACTCATCTTTCTGATGCAAGCTGGGACTTGTGCTTTATTTATGGGCTTAATTGCTTGTGTGCATTGTGTGCTGCTAATCTCACTCTTCCAGAGAGACTGTGAAACAGTCAACTTTAACAACCGCCCTCTTCCAAAACACTGTGACGACCTTCCCAACAGCACACAAGGAAGTCTCTTACAGAACTTGGAAACACTGTGCTCCAAGCAGCATAACTGCAGAGGTTTATGAGGTGTCTTCTGCATCTCCAAAGCCTTCAGATGTGCAGGCATTTCTATGTGAACTAAGTATTCTGGCTTCTTGGCAACCCATCCATCTGAACTGCCTGAAAACTAAATTGTCTTCCCTTTCCCTTTCTCCTATTCCAGTTTGGCATATGCACATAATGATTATATTCGCAAGAAATTCTTTAACTTGTCTGTAAAGCATAATACTTATTGCATTTTAACAGGACATAACAATATTTCCATATTAAAGTATCAATGTAGATTATTACCATTATGTGCAGTAGGTGGCAATAAAACCACCACCTGGTATTGGGCTTTTGCAAACCCCTTGGCTTATTTTCCTTGTAAAAACAAAATAAACGTACATCAGGATCTGCTGTTACACAAAGAAAGAAATTAATCACAGTTATTTTACACATTACTTGTGCTCATGCAATTACTGTGTCGGCTAAAAAGGACTAGAAATACAGCACTGCTTAAAACAGTGTTGCCAGAGAGGATCTACTCTCTGGGGAAGAAGAAGGATCTTTATCATTTCTCTCAATTTTACTTGGTTACTGCTGCTGTTATTGGTGACAGCAAACAGCAGAAAGGCTTAATCGCTGTCTGAGAATGTCACTGCGGTGTGGTTTGCACATGACACTTTTCCTTCCCAGCACTCAGTCTCTCTCAGCCTTGCTTTTTGTACTTGTTTTTCTCTTCTTGCAAGAATCCACCATCTTCTCAGAACATCTCACAAAATGATACTTCATTCTACAGTTAAATCTGCTCTTTCAGGTACTCTTATACCCACAAAGGCAAATTTGGCCACATATTTAGGCTTTGGTAGTATGTATTTTTGTACCAAAATAGTATCCAAATATTTTCATTCCACATTTAGAGCAAAATGCTTCTTAAAGTTTCAGCACAATTTCTACTCTTTTTGGAAGATCGCCTTAATTTTCTCCTCTTTCAAGTGTTCGTAATATTAGAATTTTAGTGAAATCACCATGTTATAGTGAGCATGAACAATAGGAATAAACTCTACGAATCTCCTTAGCTGAAAATACACTTGAACAAAATTTCTGTTTCCTCAGAATTTCCAGATAATCAAAATGATAAAGATTCATAAAAAGAGGCAGTGATAAAATTCAAATAAAAGAATCCGGACAGGAGCCTTATAAGGCTTGTCTGTCCGGTTTTCCTATTTTCTTGGCAAACTTGTCTGCCAGACTGTTTTGTGTGATTTGAAATACTGGGGCTTCTGTGATCTCTGCTGGGGGCAGACCACTAGAAAGACTGCCTTGGAGTAAGGGTGCTATTCCCTTTCATCGATGCATCAAAGCTTCTTTTTTTTCCCCAATATGGAATGCAACTACATTTCAAAATTCTTCCCAAAACCACACTATCTTTCTTTACTCTGTTCTCTAAATATGGTTGGGCAAGTATGATGGACTTTCAACAGATATCCCAAAATTAAGGAAATGGCTAATTTGGGGCTACATCACTGCAGTTCCTAAAATGCAAACAGAATGTTTCCAATGACAGATATCAGACATCTGAAAAATTCACTTCTGCTCAAAGACGCATTATGAACAACATAAAACAGCTTCACTGCTGCCTGAACAACAATAGCAAACAAACACCTCCGTGAAATATTGCTCAACGTGTTCTGCTTTAGAGGCAAACATGTGGACATATTTACTTGTAGATATTTCAGGAGAGAGATACTCTGTGCTGAGATATTGGAGAGATTTATCCTTCTTTTGGTCCACTTTGGTTGTCAGAATCTTTATTATTTTTTATATTATTTTTAAATGCAAATCCAAAGCCTATTTTCCCATTACCATTAGTGTTATATTGAAACACTTCAGTGCCTCAGAGTCAGGCATGCCCTAGCATCAGGAATGCCTCACCAACAAAATGCTCTGGAAATACAGTTACTTGTCTCTCAAGATCCTAGCTTGAATGATCAGACATGAATTGTAGACCAATACAAATCTTACATAAAACTAATCTAATAAATCTTAGATAAAACTAATGATTGCCTGGGACATGAATTTCTCCCAGTATAAATGAGATGATGAAGAAGACTCATACAACGTTTAGGTCTAACAAAAGAATAAATCCGTGTTATTCAAAATCTTAAATTGGCTAATCTGACAGAGTTGGATTATTTCAACAAGTAGTTTGGTAGAACAATTTCACATCCCATACACAGATCAATCTTTAAACATCTCAACAAATTTATATGGTGTACTCGGGGACAAGCAGCATTCTAGCCATGTTAAGCCTCAGAGAGTATGGTAACAAATATACAATAACTAAAGAGAAGCAGGAGTAATTCTCTTGAAACCACTCTCCACGATCATTAAGTGGATACAAGATAAAAATCTTGTATCAGGAAAGAAATTTTATACTTTTATTTTTTACTTTATTTGGCCTTATTCAGGAAGAACCAGTTCCTCTTTCACTTTACTTCATGTACAAGGAATCATGTCCCAAGTCTATTTGTGATGCTGATGTTCTTTTAATTCATGTAGCGCAGCATAACTGAAGCCAGCTTCCGTATGGTGGTGGGATCATTGGAACAGGAAACGAAAAATATTCTCATTATTGTGATTTCAAAACTGCTGATTAATACCTTCCATCAAAGCTGCACATCAACATTCTTCCCAATGGAGCACAACTATGACCAGGAATTCAGTTATCTGAAAGGAGAGGATTCTTTTTGTTTTATTAGACAAAGTACAATCTCCCGACCAACTCTCTGTTATCCGACACAATGACTTTTTTTTTAAATTTTGACATGTTTCTTCTGACAAACCTAAGCCGATTCAAACTCAGGGAAATTTCTTTTTAAATGTTACTTTCTGAGCAAGATGTCCTCCAAGAAAGGACTGTCCTTTCAAACTCATCACACTATTTAGGTACATATGAAATTCCTATTGACTTTAAGAAGATTTGAAGAATGTGCCTAAGAATTTTAGTAAGTAGGTATGGAACAGGCATGTGCATAAGGGCTTTCAGGTGGGTCTTTAACAACCTTAATATGTAACACCAGAAAAATCACACAAAAGAAGAAACAGACATTTTGGATTTGAAAGCACTGAATGCTGCAACTCTTTAGCATCTCATATGCCAGCATTGCTCTCTTTTATTGGCATAGAACACAGTTCATCCAAAATACTCATAAGATTATAAGGGCCCATTATAAGTGTATGTCTTTGGTATATAACTTATTATTCTCCCTATAAAGAAATTATAGGCATCATTTTACATATTTATCAGCATGATGCCTGATTTCTCCAGTCATCATGGCCTTAGTTTTCTGAGAAATAAATAAGGTAATGACGTCTTCTGTGAGTTGATAGGGCATAGCCTCATTCTGAGTGAACTGTTGTATTCAGCACTTCTGACAGCTTTCATGAAGTGAAGTATTATAAGTTTAAGAAACTCATTGCAAGCAGACTGTTTTGAAATTTTTGAATTTTATACTTATGCACAAGAAACCACCAAGGTAGTACATGAGAATGTTTTTCTTTTATGAATAATTTTGAATGTTGCATTTTTATGATTAATAAATCTTTCATACTTATGTAAAAAGGGGAAAGAAAAACAAGGCAGTGAAAAATGCTTATTCTTGTTTTTAACATTAGCTGTCATAATTATTCTGAATATAATAGGATCACATAGCTCCAAGTTACTATTAAAATTGTAACATTTTTTATATGCAAAAATGTAAAAATATTTGCTGTAAGAAAGTTTAATGTAAAAAAGTTTATATTCATTTCTTCTGAATATATTGCAAACATTATAATTTCTCCTTAAAGGAAAATAAGCAATATTAGTCCACTAAGAGAAATTGCTTTGCAGATCAAGAATAATTCAATCATATTTCTTGATTAGCACCAGTGTAAAGTTTTTACAAGGGAGAGATGGATCAGGTCTTTACATGTTTTTCACTTGTTCCATGACACAGTCTACCAGAGGTATATAAAGGACTCATGAAACCAGGAAGCAACCCAAAGCTATTTCTATGGAAACAAGCTCTGGCTGCAGGGAAAGCAGTAAATCAATCTTTGTGTTGCGTTTGAGGCATGTTTGGATGTTTCCAGCACTTGGCTGCTGGGTTACCTAACCAGCTTGTGTCCCAGGATTTAGTGCTACTGACTGAATTCCTCGCACTCCTGATGGACAATGCAAGTTTTGACTGAGAAAGGCAGGCAGGCATGATTTTTTTTTTTTCTTTTTTTTAACTGCAGAAATAGTGTCAATTGACTTTTTCTATGTTGTTACACATTACACACCTTTTCCTTTTCTAAAAGATCAAACTCCCACATACGAAAACAAATGAAGAAACAAAAAATCCAAAACCCATCACAACACCAACAAAACTCCACTTGAGGTTAAATAGAGCTAGAAAAATCCAAGTAAAGCTGAGTTTCCTTATACCCCAGACCCCAGAGTGATGCCATCATCGAATTGCTGTTGCTGTTGGTGAGCATAGGCTGCAGAGGGCAATGTCCCTCAGCAAAGCACTGTGCTTCCCAAAGAGGAGCCAAGTCGACCTTTTAAGTGCATATTTCTTTTTCATGAGTTGTCAGCTATTTGTAGTGTGAAGAATCAGAGGTGTGGAGCCTTAAGCACATAAAAATGATTAAGGGAACACTGGATGAGTATTCTACATCTTTGATGAAAAACAAGTTTCCCAAAACATTTCAAACAAAACTAAGTTGTTATTTCACGATTTAACCAAAAAAATAAAAACCAGAAAGCTTGCTTTGGTTTTAACTGAAGAGCAGGAAATTCAGGATATCCAAAAACAGAATGCAGAAACAGGTAGGGATAGAAATTCCCTTCTTCTATGTGAAAGAAAAAAATATGTTAGCCAAACTCAGTTTTTCCATGAAAATATCAGCCAGCTATGTTGGAGAGCAATGTCCAGGATCTAAGGAATATAAAGACTGCTTTTTTATTCAGCCTCTCTACAGATGAACAAAGTTGGAGAAGTTCCATGCAATATTGCCAGCTGTAAGCCTTCAGAAAATATGAAGCCAGTCTCTCCAAATTGTATGACCAGCTTTTAAACCAAAAAAATCTTCAAATAGGAATAAATAATGTACTTTCCCTATGGGTTAAGTTATTTGAGTCTGAACCACCATCCTCAGAACATGAAGTTTTATGTTAAAAAATGAAAGCCAAACATACCCACTAGACTGCAGGACTAGGAAGGAAGAAGAAGAGTTAAATGCGAATGAATGAAGTAAAAGAACAGGAAATGGGGATGGAAATAGATAGCAAAGTTCAGTGAGAGAGAAAAGGGAAAGATTAAGCTGTAAAAGGAGCTACAGTTTGTATGCTGTGTGACATGGTGTTTTGCCTATATTGCTTTAGGTGGCAGAGATGATAAAAATCTCTTAAAAGTCATTCTGGTCTACTAAAAACAATGTGTGGAAGGCTGAGTGTTTAATCCTAAAATATACACACAGTATCTGACTCGAAGACATATGAGCATGGATTTCCTATTTGATGCATTAACACCAGAGTTTATTGGACAAGATACTCTCTGCCTCCATCTGGAGCTTACAACAGTTTCAGATAAGTACATGATATTATGAACAAGATAGAGCTCTACAAATATCTAATATCGGCTGCAAAGTTATGAGTGATTACTCTAACAAAAGCACATGGAGTGAAAGAAAAAAGACATCAGGGGTTTATAATGACTTTTGGTTAATGGCAGAAAGAAAATACTCACATGAAGAATAAAATAACGAGAAACATCTTCAAGCTATTTCATGTTATAGTCAGGTATTCAGATATTCCAAAACCACTGCCTAACTATATTCTCAGATACTAATGCAGTATTCATATCCAAAATAACCAGGTTTTTTGGTATTTAGGATAACATAAATACACTGACTTAAAATTTCCCATCTCTTCCACCTACTTCTCCTCCCTCAATGCTTTTAACACACACTGAATATTATTTTTTCCATTGAGCTCTCTTCTCAACACCATTTCCCTCTCTTCTCAGACATAAATGAGGTGCTGGGCAATGTTCTGACGTCAATGTGGTAATTGCCCCAGGGGGGGAAACAGCAGTTTAAAATAGAAACAGAGACACAGACAGACACATTCATATAGACACCTGTGGGTGCCAACAACACTGATAGACCCAGACTTCTGGGAACCTGTGACAGATTTCAGATGCCACATCACACTCTGAGCCCTGTGTGACATTGTTCTCCCTGTGTCTTGGCAAGGAATGAGCTACAAAATTCAGGACTGGCGTTGGACTTGGAGCTGCTCCAAAGTTTACCAAGATGCATGGGTACGATTGAGGTCTGTCTCTGACTACAACTGATTTTTTGTCTGGAGGCGGTATCTTGCATATTATACACATAGCCTTGCTTTCATCTATTATAAGACCAAAGGTATTTACAGATCTCTGGGTAAATGACAATCCAGTGTTTAATTTTTTTAACATCTCTAATGGAAAATCTTCTGAAAAAGGAGTGGTACCATCACCAGCCACATAGGGTATGCTAGTCTGTCAGAGTTAAAAGAAACATAAAGGCATAACATCTGAAAAAGGCTCTCCAGAGATAGGAGGCAAAGGTCTGGATTTATTTTTCTTCTCCATTTCTGTTTTAATTCACAACAAACATTAATTAAGATCAGAAAAGGTGCAGGGTAGATAGACAAAGAAATAAAAAATGGTTTGTGAGCAGATGCTAGAAAGTTTGGCTAGTTTAGTCTAACAAAATTACGTCTGAGAAGGGACATACTGAGTGTTTCTGAAAAAATCACCATATTAACTATCAGATAATTAGCACAAAACAAATGGGAATGAATTGGCAATTAATATATTTTGATTGGAAATTGGAAGACTTTTTAATCATCTTTCAACAGAAGTTCTGGCACATCCTTCCAATAGAGAGGGATTGCTGGGATTTTTTTTTAAGGCAGCTTTATAAGTTTATGCCTGAATTTAAAAACAAAAGAAGGTAGTTCATTGGGCAACAAAGAGAAAATAGTTGTAGCTTTTCACCAAAGAAGGTTAAAGATCAAGAAACATGAATGAGTTCAAGAGAAGACCAGTAAATATTTTCAAGAGAAATCCACAGAAGGTTTCTAAGCTGATAAAAAACATGAAGCTGAAGAAGAAAGAGCACACCAGGGAAACATCATATATATTTACCCTGCTGTTACTTTTCTCTCATGGCCTGAAGGTAATTTACAACATAGATATATCAATTTCTGAGGGAACTCTGTAGCCAGCAAACTTTCTACATAAGTCATACCTCTGAGTTAATCCCAGTGGAGTTAAAGAGCAAACCATATTCAAGTTATTCTGTACTCTAAGAAAGAAGTAGAGGGAGGACCATGAGACCTGCTGCAGTTTTCTGTGAGCAACTCCACAACATGTTCCTAATTTCTTTATTATCAGTGTTCTGTTCATCTCTGCTGATCTCCAAAGAAACTTCTTGCTCCAAAATCCATAAAATATTTTTTCTTAAACACTTCCAGGGACTCGATGTTGCTTGAGAGTATATCAGTCTGTAAGAACTAGATACAGTGTCCGCCTTAGGAAGCAGGCAACCTGAAAAGAGGCCTTAAACATTTTGTGGTCTTTCTCTTGCAAAGACTTCAGTTTGGTGAAGAGCCCAGGGGTGTCCCATGCTGGACACAGCTGTTCCTTCCAACAGACCCAACACAGCACAAAGACGAGCCCATCAGCCAAGCTACTGTTGTCTCTGCAGAAACATTTAAGAAAGGGCATAGCATGTCTAGGCAGTGAGGAGTGAGGAAAAAAATATGAAAAATTGCTCTGTGAACAACAAGATCAGAGAAGAAGGAGATTCCCCTGTAGCCCTCAGAGGATCTCATGTTGGAGCATATGGTTATGCCCTGAAGAAACTGCAGCCCACAGAGAGCCCACACAGGAGCAGGCTTCTGGCAGGAACTGTGGTCCATGCTGGAGGAGAGGAAAAGTGTGAGGAAAAAGGAGAGATAGTGAGAAAAACTATGAATACATCACCTATTCCTCAACTCTCATCCCTGTGTCTCCCTGGATGGTGTGGAGGTAAAGGAAATGGCAGTGAAGGAGTAAACACGAGCCCAGACCAAAAAAAAGCGAGGAAGAGATGTTAGTCCAATTTGTTTCTTACTACACACCTCTATTTTAATTGGCAGAAAATCAGTTTAATTTTCCTCAAGTTGAGTCTACTTTGCTCACGACAGTAATTGGTGAGTGAACCAATCTCTTTATCTTGATGCACAAGTTTTTCATCTTCTTTTATCTACTGGTCTGTTGAAAAGGGCAAGTGACAGAGCAAGCAGGAGTCTAGTAGCAAGCCAAGGTCAAGCCACCTCACTGTTCAGGATATTTCTTGTCATATATACTGAAAAAATTGCTTCCAAGCAACTTGAAAGAAAATTCTGGGGAGCAGTGTTTATTAAATCATCTTTGAAGAAAGTGTTTTTCAAAAGTTTTTAATTTCTCATTTTTTCTTCTGTTTAGCTATAGAGAACTTAAAATTGGTGAGTTAAAAAACCCCAAAAACCAAAAATCCCATATGTGACTCCCCCTATTTTTAAGCCACTCCATTTCTTGCAATTTAATTCATCTTGTTAATGCTTTCATTGTGGTTTTTTGCAGCCTTTTAAGAAGCATTTCTTTTCCATGTAGTACACAAAAAACCAAGTTCTTGAAGTCAGTCTGGGCATCTCATGATAATTAGAATACACCATGTCACCATTCTGAGCAGACATCTCATGATAATTAGAAAACACCATGTCACCACTATGGACAGAAATCTTTGGAGTATAGCTTTTGACTTTAAAACCACATATTGACCACCAGCTGCTGCCCTCACTGACAGAGGCACTGGACATGCACTGCAGGAATTTGTCTATCTGTCAAAAGAATAAACACAAGAAAAATATTTTGTAGCTGCTGCACAGAATCAGAGGACTGTGAAGCAACAGTCTAAAGTACGATGGAAGATGAAGGGACAGCTGTTAGCTTCCCTTGCAATTGTCCTCTTTGCCCTTTTATTTAAGGTATTAGAAAGCACCAGCATAACCTTTCTTCCTTGATATGAGCTAAAAAAAGAGAAATCTTTATATCAGTTGTGGGACCTTGAATTAGCCACCGTTTTTTGTCACAGAAATAGCTGAAGATCTTTAAATAACTAATGATATTGATTATGAGAGTATAGATTATATAAGTGTTCAGTTCTGGGGGTGGATTAATGTATAGGTGCTGTCAACAACTGTTTCCCAAGAATCCTTGCAAAGCCAGTCATTCTCTCTCGCAGTCTAGCACCTTTCCATAAATTCCAAAGTTTAAGCAAACCACACTCAGCTTCCTCTGGGCCTTTAGAAAGAGACATGTATTTTTCTGTCCTTTTGGAAGTCTGACTGTCCTGCTGATAGGAGGTTCCCATCTGCTCTCGTGAGGGACACTTAGCATCTTCCTCAGTCCCTGCCTGCCTCATACCAAAGCCCAGGCACTGCCTTATCCCAGCTCTCCTTGCCCTGTAGCTGGACATGCAGCAACCTCCCCTTCCTACTGGGGGAGTTTCCTCACAGTTAGGTGTTTTCAGTAGCGTCCAAGACAAACTGGCAGCCTTCATGTCTGCTGCCCACAAACATCTTTCTGACTGAATGTAACATTCTGCAAACTGAACAGACAAAGCTGTAATACCATCCATCATAACATCACACCTTATTTGTTTATAAAGCCCAAACAGATACGTCTTTTAAGACACAATTTCTTTTTTCACACTCACATAGAGATCTTCTTCAGTGCTAGTACAAAAGCATGAGCTGGCACAAATGTCTAACTACAAAACCAATCCTACAGTTTGCAGCTCAGGTTCCTTTTTCTAAATGCAGCTGTCTAGTGACACTAATCCACATTATTTGATACAGTGAGTTCCATTTTGTAACACCAGCAGACCTAAGAGTGCTCTTCTCCCCATTCCACTTCCTTCTACCTCTAACAGCTGTTTTCTTCTTACTTTGTATGCCATGTTTCTCCACGTCCTTGCAGAGTGTGTGTACAAGGGTAGGAGTGTGCATAGTCTTGTTACACAAAAGTGTGTGGACTCGGGAAAACAGCTAGTATGTATGGCACAGTAAAAATCATAGACTGGTTGTTGTGACCATGGAGGAATATGAAAAAAAAAAATGTTTTCCAGAATTAAGCCTACCCCTGTATTTGTCTATATTTGCACTGATTTTATGGAGCATTATTGGTTATTGCCAATGAAACAGGTATCAGCAATTTATGACAGAGGAAAATCAGAGTTTTGAATGATTAGAGGTAGAGTTTCAAATTCCTTGGTTGTTTTATTTTTCTTCAAATAATTTTTTTTCTTTATCAGAAGACTAGAAATCGTATTTGCAATGAGGTAATTCGAGAGAACACAATCCACTGTTGTTTTATCTCAGCTACCGGAAGAAAAAATTATGCCATCCCTTGTTACTTTTAATACATATTTTTCAAAACAGTGAAATCCATCACAATGCTATTATAGTGAAATGAAGGAATGCACTTATCATCATGGAGAAGGATTTGAATGTTCTAGACAATATATATATGCACACACACAAAAGATTATTCTGTCATTTAAATATTATAACTCTACAACACTTTTATTTCAAAAAGAGACAAAGTAGATGGACGCATTCAGTAATGAGATAGTGTTGGTCAGCATGCTAGAAAATCATCTGATCAGCAGCTGTATTGTCAGTAAGGATTTTTAGGTGGACATGATTGAAAAATAAAGTCTTAAGGATAATTTTAAATAGGACTATTAGATTTATTTCAATTCTCTGATATAAATCTGCTAGACCTTACACAAATGCCTGAACAAAGCATTTACTAATCCTATATGGAAATGAGAGCTGAATTATTAAATTCAAAGGTATTCTCATTACCAAGAGGAAACATACTCTGGTAGAAAAACTATCACATATGTCCTAGAGGTCGTCAAGCTAAGATGCTGATCCTGTGTGCCATTTGCTAGTATTTAAATGGATTATGGATTGATGTTTTGCCTGGAGACAAAAAAAGAAAAAAAGCATTGATGTTAATGAAGACAACAAATAAATGTTAAATCTGCTGACATTGTAGCTGAATAGCATGTTCAGGATAATGAAGATTTCTTTCTTGACATTTCAGTGTGTTACTGCATAAAAATACAAATTTATTTTGACTAAGTATTTAAAGAACATGTACCAAGATGTTTAGTACAATAAATATTGGTGAGAAGGATGGTGATTTGATTTATTATTTCTTAATTGGAAATAATGGATTAAGGGGTCATATAAAAGAATGATAATTATTACAATGTATTTAGGAATTCCATGAAAAAACAATCATTTATCTTTGTTGTTTTCCTTTAACTTGTTCCAAAATTGTCCCCTTTGATGATCTTCTCAAATGTTTCCTAAACCAATATGTTTATAGTGACCTTAAGAGGTATTTGAATAAATTGCTTCATTTTCAAGTCTCCCACTTGTAAGTTAGTGACACACTGCTGCACGTAGAATTCAAGCTATCCTTTTTTCCTTTTCACTAACTTACTTGTTAATAGGACACCAGTAGCATGGGTGAAGCTGGAATTTTTTAGACTGTATTATATATATTGGCTCAGTTGTTTAGAGCCTGGTGCCAATAACACCAAGACTGAGGTGTTCAATCCCCATATGGGCCATTCTCTTAAGAGCCAAACTTGATGATCCCTGTGGGTCCCTTCCAAGTCAGAATATTATGTAAAATATGCTATAGACAAATTAAGTTTATGACATAAAGGTAGTGTTTGATGTGTCTGGTTAAAGTCATAGAAAACTGTAAATTATTAGTAATATGGTTAAAACATATTACGTCATGCGTGTACTGGATATCTTGGTGTTTTCTTAAGATTCCTTCAGAATGCTTCTGTCGTGGGTTTGACCCTGGCTAAATGCCAGGCACCTACGACGTTTGCTTTCTATGCTCTCTCCTGCTGCAGCTATGCAGAGGAGAGGAAAAACTAACACAAAACACTGGACTTATGAGTTGAGATAAGATCACTGATAAGGGCCGCACGAGATTCAGGGCAAGAGCAGGCGGGAAACTTAAAGTTGCAAAAAAAGTGATTTATTAATCTAACAGAGTCAGAGGATAAATTGGAGATAAAAATAAGTTCTTAAGACACCATTTCTTCACTCACCCCCCTTTCCCCTCTTAAGGCACCACTTCTCAGCTCACCCCCTCCCTCCTTTCTAACTAACTAACAACTCCCAGGCAGGGGCAGGGTGTGGGGTTTTCTTAGGTCAGTCCATCGCAATTCTTCCACTGCAGACACTGTTTCTCTAGTTGCCCTCTCTCTCTATTCAACCAACAGATCTGGGCTAGGGCAAGGCATGTGGCTTTTCTTAATCAATCAATCCAAGGCCACAATTCTTCTGCTCCAAACACTGTTTCTCTACGCACCCCTCTCCCTATTAAGACCATTTCTCAGCTCACCCCCTCCCTCCTTCCTTCTAACCAACAGCTCTGGGGTGGGGGCAGGGTGTGGGGGTTTCCTTTGGTCAGGGTCAGTCCATCAGGGGGAAGAATCCTCTACTTAGCCATGGGGGTCCCTCCCACGAGAGACAGTCCTGTGCGAACTTCTTTGGCGTGGGTCCAATGTCACGAGCAGCCCCGCCCGATTGCTGCTGTCCGAGATTCTCTCCAGGCTGCAGAATTGCAAGCCGAGGCCAGGCTGGTTCCATCCCGGGAGCAAGGCCTTTCTCTCTCTTGCAAGGCCTTTGCAACTCTCAGTCTCTGGGACTCCCACTGGATCACAGCTTCCTGCAGGCATCATCTGCTCCGCTGGTGTGGGCACCTCCCCACAGGCTCTGGGGGTTGCTCTGCATCCCCTGGACTCCATGGGCTGCAGGGGGACCACCTGCTCCCCCATGGTCTTCACCACGGCTGGCAGAGGGTTTTCAGCTCTGGCGCCTAGAGCACCTCCTCCCCCGCCTTTCCACTGACCTTGGTGCCTCCATGTTGTTCTCCCTCACATATTTTTACCTCCTCCTCCTTCCCTGGCTAAAAAGAAGTGCGTGCTCACATTGTTTTGATTTCTTCTTAAATATGTTTTCACAGAGGCGTAACTAACATCTCTAATTGGCCCAGGTTTTACCAGCAGCATGTCCATCATTTTACAGCCATCAGAGACTGGCTCTGCTGGACATGGTGGAAAATTTCCAGAATCTTTACTCAGGACATGCAGGAGCCATCTTTGTACCCCACCCTGTTCACTGGCAAAAACTGGGCCAGGCAAAACTACCACAGCTTCACATGGACGTTTTGTTAACCCACTTGTTCCTCCTCAGGGTTCAAACAATGTGCTATTCTAATGCACAACTAATATATATTTTTAGCCTGTTTAAGTGTCTTTTGTTTGAAAGAGGCAGCACTTTCTATATGCATGCTTGATACATGATATAATCAGTTTTATTAGCTCCAGTCTTATTTGGTTCATTGCAAGTAGATGTTGCACTGTATTTCCTGCCAGTTACTGGGATCAATACTTCCACTTCCTTTCACGACCTCGTGAAAACATTTTCTGTTTTCAAAACTGTTGATGAAAGATCTTCCCAGGATGGCCTTTCACACCAGTTGGTCTCAGTCAAAATACTTCCACTATTTTTAGGAGAAGATGACAGTTTTCATCCTACTGCAGAGCAGATGATTTGTTTAACTATTTGCAATAAAAAGTCATAATCTACTGTTGTGAAATAGACATTAGATTACAATATAATTGAACACTCTTATGGGATAATAAATATTCATTTTCTCCCTGTTATAACATCTAGGAGACCTTTGGCAAAGCAATTTGGACAATAGATACAATAATTTTGTTAAAGTTAACTTTCAAGCACTGTATATGAAAATGTTGCCCACCCCCCAAACACCACTCTTAAAATTAAAACAATATGTATAGTTGCACATCCACATTCTAGGGCATGAGCTGAAGACTTTTTTATGTATATAATATGAGGAATAGAGAAAATGCAAATAATGCCAGAGACAAACACAATACTGAGAATCTGTTAGGAGAAAATTGCATTTTTCCTTCATTTTGATTGGTCCAGAGAGCAGGGCAAGAAACACACTGTTTCCAGGAGTTTCATCCACTCATACTGTCATGAAAATTGTGACAGCAAAGAAGACCACCTGTGTTTTTGCTGACTTATACTTTTTCTGGATAATAAATGTCAATGTAAAACATCTGGGAGACATATTAAAAGACTTACAACACTTCTTTTGCTTCACACATTCACAAGTTTACTACCTTTCCTGAGGCAAACAATAATTTGACCAAGAAAAGATTTAGTGTTAGATCAAAGCTGGAGCACTCTTTGACACTAATGTCTCTTTCCAAAGATCTGCATCTGATCTGTGTCCATGGCTCAAGCCAACTCATGAAAACTATTTTCCTGATGAAAAATAAAGGGATAACTGATGAATGAGACAAACATTCAGAGAAGATGGGGTCTAGATAATGAGATCCATTCATACAAAACTGCGCACTTTAGAAGGAATCAAGAAATTTATTTCTATATTTCAGACTTCATAAATAGCTTTATTCATCCATACCATAGTATCACTTAAGGAGTTTTTTGTGACTCTTTCCCTAGACAGGATAATCAGCAAATTTCTTTAATCTATTTAGATTTTGGCCTAAATTGGGGATGTGCAGACTGTGTAGTGTTTGGGGCCAGAGACACGAAATTATTAAACAAATGCAACAGATAGATGGACCAATAGGAAAATACTTGACTGTATCTGTGGTGCCATTAATTGTGTCATCCCAGAAAATGCTTGTGTCAGTCTCTGACAGCAACTTTCAAACTTTGCTCTGGAATTTTTGGGTTTTAAGAGAATACTAACTAAGCCTCAAGTTCAAAAATGAGCAACTTACTTCCCAAAATACTTAATTTTATTGATTGATTGTTGGAGCAAATCACATAAGCACATTCTAAAATGGCACATTCACATATGCTGCATTTTGTATACAATTTGAACCAGCTGGTGTATGGTTTTTCCAGTAAAAAGGCAGTGGATTTTAAAATCTGCTTCTCTTTCCGTCATTCTAAAGCAAAAAAAACTTTAAAAGCTAAAAAGACCATTATGCCCAATCCCAAAGGAAGATGTGTCAGATCAGTGAAATTATGCTGTAAGCTTTATGTGGTAGAAATGCTGAGCAGCAGAGTCAGTAAAAGGTGAAGAAGACTTTATTTTTCAAAATGTATGGAATTTTTCTATCAGACTGCACCTGGCCTTCTGTCTGAGAAATTCAAGGTGCAGTCTGACTTTTAATTTTCCTTTGCATTTAGGTAAAATGTGCTGCCCTGAAGTACAAAATTCTGAAACAAGACTATACTCTCCTTACCATTGTAATAATCTGTGTCCATCTCTGAACAGCATGTTTGTCAGGCAACCTGATGCATTTAGCATTGTGAATAGAATTGTTGGCCTTCAGCCTCAGGAGTGCAGACTTCTTCTACCTGCTAAACCAAAGCAGTAACTTAGAAAGTAAAAAACGCTTTGCAGTGACCGAAACATGTAGCATTATTCACAAATGTAAAGAATAGACAGAGAAGAGAGAATGTCTAACTCAAGGCAGCTGCATTAAAATACCAGCTCTCTCTTGTCCTTATCCAAAACCTACTGGAGTATTCTGAACCCTGCTCATACCCTTTTTGCTGCCATGGCTTTCAGACTGTGATCTTGTGCAGTCACAAGGCAATGCAGAGATGCATTTTAGCAGTACTCGAACAACTTTCATGGAAAGCAAGGAGATGAGAGAAAGAATTCACAACAAAAGCTAAATTGAGTTGTTTTTTGGTTGGAAAAATGGCACACAGTTCCTTACTTCTCTGAGGCTCTCTTAGCTGGAGAATGGAAACAATATTTGAACAATGCCAAATTTTGGTGGTTTTTTATTTTTTTAAGAATGGCCTGTGATAGTCCCTACATGGACCATATACAAGGCTTATAAGCAGCCCAAATAAGGACAAACAAAGGCTGTACAGTCCTCTGGCACTTTTCCTCTTCCAGCATTCAGAGCAAGTGCCAAACACAACTGGGTCCCAAGTGAACATATTCAGTTTTTCAGGGAATAACAGTTCAATATTCTGTTTTTCTTCTGGGATGAACTTGAAAAAGCTATAGATATTTTTTGTGTGCCTTCCTTGGCCTTCAATCCTTATTCATGTGTGCACCTTTTTACTTTTTTCTGTGAAAAACAATTCATAAAAAGCTGCAGAGATCATGCACTTCAAAGCAGCTGGGAGCTTCAGCTGATGCAGGGGACAGTCATCTGCTTAGACAGACTGTACCAGGACTCATGGATGGATTCAGGAGACCTAGTTTTGGTCCCCAGCTTTCCAAAGAGATTCTGGCAACATGATGCTATGTGCCTCAGTTTCCACAACTACAAAATGAAAAAAATAAGTGTTTACTGTCTATGTGCATAATGTAAATCAATTAGAGTCTGAAAGCCATGGTATTGCCAGGTATCTAAAGTGAAGGTTTGTATGGTGATATGAGTGTAGAATTACTTTTTCATACATTGTAATGTCCAATAGTAGGTCAAGCTGGTGCTGACAAAATTGTATCTGTGTTCTTGGACATGAAAGTACAATTAAGAACAGAAGCAATAAATATGCACTGAAGTGGAACAAAAAGCTCCATGCTAAAAATCAAGCCAAACATTTTTACCTGTATTCAAAGCATCTTTTAAAAATTAATGTAAAATTTAAAGCCAAGACTTATGATTTTACTGAAAAATCATGCTAATCATTAACAACCTGGAAAGAGTGTTGGGGAATAAATCAATTTGTCAGCCAGGTGGCCTTTAGTGTGTTTTCCTGAGGCCAAGGATGCATATGGCTTGGAGAAACCCAATTTCTCTGCAACCCAGCCTGCTGAAGCTGAACTGCAGTCCAAGTAGCAACAAGGTCATCAAAGGTCATTTGTCATTCTTTCCTAATGAGCTGTTCAGACATTTCAGCATTCATATGTGGTTTAAGTACTGACTCAGGCCTCCCAGATCACAGTTTGATATAAATGATAGTCTCACCTGTGCTGAAATGCCTTGACCATCTGTACACCTTTCTCACGGTCATTCCCACTTCCTTGGAATGAACACAACTGGCACAGGCTTATGCATCCCTCCACCAACTACATCTTCTCAGGGGAGAAATGTTCTTACTCCACAACTCATCATCGTACATAGAAGCTATTTCCAACTCAACTTTCAAGCTGAAATCCATCCTCTAAAATACACAAGTACAGCTATAATTAAAGAATCTTTTAAAATCTCAGTGTTTGTTCTGAAGTGATCAAGAAAATTAGTGACATAAACATCAAAATTTTACTTTTGTATACACAGATGAGCATATTCCTGATACTCCGGGTGCATTTTGTTACATTTAACTGTATTTCAGTTTGGAAAGCTGCCAGTTAAAAGTTAAGAAATGCCAAACTTTAAGTTGCCCAAGCAACTTCAGTTCTCCTCCTAGTATATTTGCATATGATGAAATAATTCACTACATAATTATGTATTGGGGTTTTTTTCCTCCATTGGCCCTTTATCTCTCCTCAGAAAAAGTCGAACATTCCCTTTTATCTTCTTCAGTCTATGTGTGACTCCACACATTATTTTATTTCACTGTCCACCCAATATATGAAGGCATACTGAGATTAAACTAAAAGTGATAACTCTTCTATTGCCAAGGTACTGTAAGGAAAATACTCTGGTTTTTTCAAAGTAATTCAAATCCTATGTAACTTTTTTTTAATAGATTCTCTATCAACTTACATACAGCTTTGAAAGTTCAGTATTTCTGCTAATAATAGCCTGAGTGTTTCAAGCTGAAATAACTAGCAATGAAGAGCTAGAGTCACAAAAAGATTAAGGTGCAACAACATCTACCACTTAAAGCAACCAGCACAAACTACTGATCAGCTGCTGCTTAGTTTTGTTGTACTCACATCAAAGAATGTATGAGTCAAATTGTTCAAAGAGCTGTAACCTCTCTGATATTCCTCACTGGGCAAGTGGTGTAAAACTGAGCAAAACATGCAGTGTTGAATTAATGACCATTTCTAGATTTACCATGGAACAACCAGGAACCTTTTTTTCACAAAAGAAATAACCTCCTTCTGTGCATGCAGTTTTCTCCTCAATGAAAGTATATTTTCCATTCCATTAAAACTTACAGTCAGTGCCCAGTCTGTGGCAGACTGAACCTGTCAGGGAGAATTATTTTTAAAACTAAGGAAATGGATTTAGTGTCATTTACTTAGGATCAAAGTGATGTGAAGCCTAAGAACATTTGTGAATCCTCAGAAAGCTGCAGTAACAGGAGAACGGGTGAGAAGATGAGATGTGGTCACAGAAAAATTGGTCCATGTGTAGCTTTTTATTTGCTGTGTATGGATATTTAAGGTTGTTATCTGATTAAGAAACACATTAACTTCTGAAATATTTCTTGATCCTTCTTCCACTATTACTATTACACTTAATGCAAATTAACATACACATTAACCTACTTTCCACAGAAACTGTGAACCAAACACCAGTGAAATCCTGAAAAAGATTTATTGACCATTTATTGGAGAAAATACACTGATGTAAATGAAAGCAAATACTTATTAATATGCAGCACATTCTGTTGAAGATAGCTTATGGAATTATAATTTTAATAAACTCTATTTTTATTAAAATTGGCAACAGAATATCTTAGTGGACATGAGGACTGATTCTCCAGTATAATCCTTTATACTTGACCAGTGAGTAACCGTTATATTTCTTCCTAATATATGTAACATGAAACCATGCTAGATTGGTTTAATTAGGGCAGCCAAGGCAAAGAGTGTCTCTCTCTTGGGGTAAATAACATAACTGAACCTGCCAGCTAGCTGCACGAACATGAGTACCTCAAAGCCCTGAGTCAGGCCCCTAATCGACCTCCAGGGGCAGAGTTGGCTGCCCAAAACAGTTCCATGTAATTCAGACTTGCTGAACAGGATGTTCTCAAGCTGAGCTTTGAGAATGACCATTCAAAGTGAATTAGGCAGCTATTTCTGGCTGTGAGACAACCCCTTCCATTTTCAATTCATAGTTAAAAAAACTTTCACTAAGCCATACACATGCATCTTGTAAAATATGCCAACAGCTCTTGAAGGTGTTCCTTTTTTATTCAGCAGCTTGTAGCTGTCATATGGGATGAAATCTTTCTTCTGTTCTCTGAGGGTTTAGCCCATACCTCACCATCCCTTGATACGTACTCCAGTGGCTGGCAGTAGAGTATTCCTTGGTATAACTTAGTTACTTCTGTCCTTTCTGTCCAGTCAATCCAATTGGATATGAAGTTGAAGACTCAGCATGCTAAAGAGGAAGAAGAAAAGAGTGTCCAGGAGCGGAGGCATCCACTATCAGCTCACATCATGTTTTTAATAAATTAACCAGTGTGCTGACAGCACATTTTCCCAAACAGATCCCATAATGAAACTGTAAAAATAAAAATAAAAAATAAAAAATAAAAAATAAAAATTAAAAATAAAATTTTTTTAAAATTGTAAATCTATAGGTCTGAAATACAAATAAGGTACATAAAGAGCAACATAATCTGGGTGTGGACAATTCTTGGAGCAACCACAAGTAGACCTTTAAGTGCCTAGATGAGTATCAAGAAGCTTTTATTGCTAAAAAATGGAAGGAGCTGCAAGGTTAGGCAGCAAGAAACTGAACTGGATCTTGGACACTGATGTTACTTTAAGTGCCAAAGTATTTTCGTGGGGCCAGCTCAGAGCATTCAGCTATGCTGAGTTTACACTTGTCACAGCTGAGAGGAAAAGGTAGCTTCCAAACCAACTTTATACCTCTCTTATTCCTGGGAGCAGTAATGTGCCAAACCACCCACTGGCACAAATAAATCAAAAAATCAAAAGCTAGCCGGTGGAATTATGGGTAAATTACATGCAAATAAGGCTGATCAGAACTGGCTTTTCTTCTTTCCTCCAGAAAGAAAACAGAGTATTCTTTCCTCAAGGCTTTCTGGCTAAGAATCATACAAAAGATAGTCAAGTGTCTATAATCGTTTACTATTAACTGGGCTAGACTGTGCAAAACTTGCTTCTGTGGATGAATACTTATTCACAGTAGTCACTGAGTTTTTTGTTAGGTTTTGTTAGGTTGTTTTGTGGTTGGGGTTGGTTTTTTTCCTCCTATTGAAACTGGTAGCTTGCTTTCCTCGGTAAGTTTTTATTAATATGAATAAAGACTGTGCAATCAAGTCAAATCCATATTTCAGCTACACAAAAATACAGGCTTGTAATTTTCTCTTGTTCATGTCTTTTATGTTGGGAATGAGCTTGATCTCATTCCAGCCTACAACCATAGTCTAAGAGTTCACGGAGGAAACCAGTCTCAAAAATGTCAAGCACAATATAAATGTATGAAAGCATTTTCACCTAAAAGCCATTCCTGCAGGTCCAAATCTCATGCAATCTGCATCTTCCACTTAAAGAGTCTGACCCAGAAGCAACATCTAAGTACCCCAGAACTGTTTATTCTGGATTTTAGCCATCTTTGTTGAAAAGCTTGTAATATAGAAAATATGTCTTAGGGTGCCCAAATTTTTAAGATGCATGACTACTTATGAAAGGATGCATGGTGTATACAATATCATCATTTATCTCAAATGAAGCTGGGGATTTTTTTTCCAAGTTCACTCTCAAATAGTGATAAATAAGATTTTTTTTTTTAAGTAAATCAGCTATGGCAGTTTGAGAACTAGAAACTCTTAGTTCTGATGGATGAACAGTATCAGGCTATGTTTTCTTCTGCTTTGGCTAAAAAGATCTAGCCTTGCCTAAAGAGCTTCATGTGTACTCCAACAGCATTTTCAAACACGAGTTATGCAGCAGGAAAATCTAAGATATTTTCACCCTTGCTTACCCAAGGGATTATATTGCACCCTCTCTGGAAAATAAAGCATTTTGTGGAGAAATATCTCCAGCTTTCTAGAAGAAACAAGATTTAATGTCTCTTAACTAGTTTTAGTTGACTATCTAGTAAATAGCTCCTATGATTTCTATAGTCATCTGCTTATATTTGGTCTTCATTTTATTTAAATATTAACTATTCCTCTCCATCATACAGAAACATTTTACCAATGCACTCTGTGTCAAGACATTCTCCATGTGTTATTAGATATTATGATGAAAAAAGACAGAAAGGATAAATTTCTTGCAAAAAAATCAAACTGACTAAAAAGATCTTTTTTCACCTTCCACATAGCAAGCAATCTTTCTCTTTACCCTCCCTTTCTGTAACATCGCTGACAGAAGATAGCTGAGTTGGAACAGCAGAAGTCGTAAGAGCTAACTGCTTTTCCTGCCTGGATTTGCAGATTCTGGTGTTTGTTTTGGCTTTTTTGGGGATTTTTGTTTGGGTTTTGGGTGTTTGGTTGGTTGGTTGGGATTTTTGGTTGTTTTATTTTATTAAATGTGTCCGCCTGGATGTCTATTATTAACCAAATTACCCAACAGACAGACAGTTGAATTACCAGAAAGTTAACTGAGAGCTTTCAGTACACTTATATTGGTGAAATATTAATCATTAATTCAGGCTATGAAGTCTTATAGCAGAGGTACAGCCTCTTTGGCTTTCTTGCCCTGCTCTCTTTCTTTTGAAAGAAAGTTTAAGATCATGATGGCATGCTTGAATATAACAGTCAAATACTGGAAGCTATCCAAATTATACAATAGCTCTAGCTAAGCAAAAGAAGAAAATTTTCTGAAGCAGCTAGTGAACTTCTTCAGCCAGAATGAAGCACTTTTTTCCTTGCTTGACTGGAGCTGTCATTTTCTGGTCACACCAGTATTTTTTAAATTCTCAGAGCTGGCATATACCAGTATGAAAGAAAATCAGAAGAGGTAAAAACTGTCAAAATTCCGGGGTTTGTGTGAGATTTAGAAATAGAAGTTTGTTTTCCTATTTCCTTCTAAAGAAGACCAGTCACATGGAAGATTATTTTTCTCCCTGCTTTTCACAGGCCACCAGGCTTGTAATTTGAATATTGGTACTTTGTTATTAAACCAAAACTGGTTTCTTTTTGAAAGGGCACATTTTCTTTAAGGGAGCTTTGCGTCAGAATAGTGGATTGATTTAAGTTATGATGCAAAGTTATTATTGGTTTATTTCCTTCAAATCTAAAATAACATAGGAAAATTAAGCCCATGAATCTTAAAATTCAGTGCCTTACTCACAAAATTTTCTTGTGTTCTTTAGTGCATTCTAAATGTCAATTCACTTCTTGTTGCTTTGAAATGTATGTGCTATTTTTGAGAAATACCAGAATTTTATAGTAGCTTGTCAACAGTAATTGCCAAAAATTGGGAGACAATACTAATATGCCTCCCATTCCTCTTTAGCAACAAAATAAACAAAAATAGCAAGACCAACTGAGCAGATGAAAAACTAGAAAACCTTCTGAAAACAATGGGAGCCAGCAGGATTCCAGAATGCAGTTGGTTTCAGCCAAGAATATCGTTTCCTTTTTTTGCAGAAAGGAATCTGGTAAAAACTCAGAGTACAATGAAACAAACTGGGAAATGGTGCAACAGACCTCCCATGTGGATCACAGTGCATGGCCCAAGTGGAAAACAGCAACAATGATCACATACAGAACAACCACATGAAAGGGAAAATGTTGCATCCACCAAGTGACATCCTCCCCATCACAAATTTGATCACCTGTAAAACAAGTTATCATCCTTTTTTATTTGAAAAAAAAGAATGGCAGGAAATTAAACATATGAGAATTTAATTTGGAAACATTTTTTTATGATGAGCAGCTTCTTGATCTTTTTCACTATGTGTATTTAAAAAGTTTTGATCATATTCCCTGAATGTGTTTCTTTCAATAAAGCCGTAGGACCAACTCTGGCTTCTTATTTTATAAAGTTTTAATATATGCACCAATGACAGCCTGTTATGGGCGATTCCACACAAGAGTGCTTGACTTCAGTTTAAAAATTATGTCTTACTACTCTGTGTGAGAGGGTAGAAGAATAAAATACTTGCACCTCACTACTGAGATCAAAGTTCAAGGCTGTGGATGACCTTCATAAAATAGATTTAACTCAGCCCCTTCATACCAAGGAATATATCACCATGCAGAACCAATAAGACAACTTAAATTGAAACAAGACATGAGCCTACAAAGAAATGAATAACGAACTAGTTCTCAACACCTTCTGCTGCTGTTGTTTTCAGGTAGAGGATGAGGTCAGTGTTAGGTCAGTGTTCTTCTGAACTTCATCTATCACAGCTTTGGATGTATTTAACTAGTATCAATTTAGTAATTTTTAAAAGTAGAAATATTCACAATGCACAATTAAAAATAATGAGATCACTTTAACACATTTACAGAGTTCAAAACACCAGAACGGCTCTGACAGGGCATTTATCAGGCAAATAGTATGTGTTTTATTTATAAATATTTACCTATTATACTGGAAGACTTATTAATAGCCTTTCCAGTCCCTTATGCATGATAGGCTTTTAAAAATAGGAGCTGAAGATATGTTGACCTGAATGACCAAACTAGATTGAGAAGTCATTTTATATCTTCCTATAATATTTTCTAGCAGAAGAATAACTATTAAAAAGACAAGTTAATATTGTCATAACAATGATGGAAATATAAAGGAGACAAAATGAGGCAAGACTAGACTGCTATGCTAGATGTCCCCCAGTTTTTATCTATGTGAGAAAGTTTTAGGCTGTAACACCTTACCTACAAGCACCGTACATGTTCATACAGGACTCCAGAATACCCCACAGACTTTTATGTGATGCAGGATGAGAATTACTTGGGCACACTACCTAACCCAAAAGGAGTAGCCCCTCTCTGGCAGGACCCTTCTAAAGCTCCCCTTGAACCACACATATTTACCATATGACATGATCCCATCAGCCACTACTAAAATATGCCTCATAAATGAACAAAACTGTTTCCCTATAAGTTATGGGACAAGTTAAGGACAGCTTGGGTCATGAGTTATATATTAAATACTGTGTGCTAGATTTACTCAAACTACTACTACTACTACAGGCTTTAGGGGCCAGATGGAATACAAAGTTATGCTGATGTATTTGGACCATTTAAACTTTTTTTATTTTATTTATTTTTTAATGGGGGGACAAGGACATCTTGGTGAGTTCTTAGAGGTTCTTTATTTATCTGTCTATCCATCTGGGTATTAGAGCATAAATATTTTTTTCCATGGCAGGATGTTACAGATGTGTTTAGGAACCTGGGTATGTGCCAGTACAATGAAGTATGGCACAGCAAAGTGCAAGATAGAGAATTCAAAAGCATATCTGTTCAAGGGCAGGAGGCATGGGACATGAGGCCCTTTCCCGTGTCAGTGGGTCATGGGACACAACACACTTTATTCACTTTATTCCTGTTGATTTTTGACTTTGTAGTAATTTACAATAGAACACTTTGTTGTTCTCTGCTCTACAGACTTCAGACAAGTTCTCAGATAACTGGAATTACTATAGTTCAGTACTCTGTTACCAGATAGATGTCACAGAAATCTTCACATACAAACTTTGAAAGCCACAGAGAAACTAAGCCAAACTTCACTTTCCTGTACAGCAAAATCTCCACAATAGCTAGACAATGCCAAGAGAAGTAATTTTCCAGAAATCAAGCGGTTTATACAGATAGAAAAGTATAGGCTAGGCTAAACTAAGGAAATCAAAGCGAAAAAAAAAAAAAAAGAAGCATCCAAACAATTCTTAGGTTTGTGTCTAACTTTCTTCAAAGTATTAGACTCACAGTCCTTTGCATTAAAATTTTCCAGATATCTTAGAAGCATAGTACATTTCTGTACTCAGCTCTGGAGATGATGCAAGGTTTTGTATTACTCAAGAAAATAACCTTCTCTTTCAGGCCAATCACCAACACAGCATCTTAATGAAGGAATGAGACTAAATGAAGCAGTGAATCTTTCCGGCGAGCCATCTTTATGCTGTTAGTTCATCCTTCTCTGTAATAGCTTTGGCTTTAAAAAGACATATATTTCCAAAGACAGCCATTTGCGAGTTGAAATAACCCTGCAAAGAAGAGGGAAAGCTATTTGTGGCAGTGGAAGCAGGATGAATCTGCCTGGGGCTATGTGTGTTTCAGCTGACACAACCTCTGCCTTGCAACAGCAATACTGGAGAGAGACTTTCTCAATGGGAGCCAGTGGCAAGTGTGGCCTCCTTTGCCTCAGTCAAGGCAGCAGAGGAAGTGTTGGCAAGCTTCCTGCCCAGCATAGCTCAAATTATGGGACAATGCCAATCTGAACACCTGTCCTTTCTAAACAGTTTTTGGCCAGGAAGAATCTTGAAATTAAGCTGGATGAAGTCAGGAGGGTCTGTGGTAGGGATCTTGGTAAGACCGAGCTATATATTGGAAAAGAACCACAGGACAAAAAGGTAACAAAGAACTTTTCAAATAACTGTGTTATCTTAGGGCTGCTAAGACAGTCGTTTTTATCGTAGGCTCACTCACCAGCATCTTAGGGCTGTGCTCCATCTGCCAGGACTTGAATGGGTGGCAGTGATTCACAGCAAGGGCTCACTGCCTCCTGCCTGGTGCCACAGACACAGGCAAAGCTGAGGAGGATGTGGTGCCCTTCCCATTGCCTCTGAGGGGTTCCATGAATGGTGTGAAGCCTTGTCATTTCTCGTTTATTAGTCAGCCAGCGGAACTGCGTGGTTCCCACTGAAACATGGGTGCAGCTTTCGGGGTATTTTGTGTCTGGGAAAGTTATAAACAGGCAGTAGAGGCCTGTGCTGACTGTAAAATCTTGGATTTTACTCCATTTGCCCCATCAATCCTTCGAATTGCATCCTTGCAGGAATTACACAGAATTCAGGAGGACCCTGTACTACCAGGCAGGAAAGGAAAGGGAAAGGGAAGGGAAGGGAAAATAAAGTGAAAGGCAAGGGAAAGGAAAGGGACTGGAAAGAGAAAGGAGAAAGGAAAGGAAAGAAAAAGGAAAGAAAAAGGAAAGAAAAAGAAAAAGAAAAAGAAAAAGAAAAAGAAAAAGAAAAAGAAAAAGAAAAAGAAAAAGAAAAAGAAAAAGAAAAAGAAAAAGAAAAAGAAAAAGAAAAAGAAAAGAAAAGAAAAGGAAAGGAAAGGAAAGGAAAGGAAAGGAAAGGAAAGGAAAGGAAAGGAAAGGAAAGGAAAGGAAAGGAAAGGAAAGGAAAGGAAAGGAAAGGAAAGGAAAGGAAAGGAAAGGAAAGGAAAGGAAAGGAAAGGAAAGGAAAGGAAAGGAAAGGAAAGGAAAGGAAAGGAAAGGAAAGGAAAGGAAAGGAAAGGAAAGGAAAGGAAAGGAAAGGAAAGGAAAGGAAAGGAAAGGAAAGGAAAGGAAAGGAAAGGAAAGGAAAGGAAAGGAAAGGAAAGGAAAGGAAAGGAAAGGAAAGGAAAGGAAAGGAAAGGAAAGGAAAGGAAAGGAAAGGAAAGGAAAGGAAAGGAAAGGAAAGGAAAGGAAAGGAAAGGAAAGGAAAGGAAAGGAAAGGAAAGGAAAGGAAAGGAAAGGAAAGGAAAGGAAAGGAAAGGAAAGGAAAGGAAAGGAAAGGAAAGGAAAGGAAAGGAAAGGAAAGGAAAGGAAAGGAAAGGAAAGGAAAGGAAAGGAAAGGAAAGGAAAGGAAAGGAAAGGAAAGGAAAGGAAAGGAAAGGAAAGGAAAGGAAAGGAAAGGAAAGGAAAGGAAAGGAAAGGAAAGGAAAGGAGCAAGAAAAAGCAGACTCCAGCCTATGCCAGAAGGACACATCTGCCAGTTCATAAGGGGCTGGCCCTGTGGAACAGCACAAGCACAGGTACTGAGGAATATTGGTCTCACAGCTGAGGCCACTTTCTTGACACTGACTGCTGTAAATCTGTCAGCAAAGGCAGATTCACTGCTGTGAATGGAAATCAGGTCAGAGGAATGGCTTCACTTTCCAGAGGCCCATGGCCTGTGAGCCTACCTAGGTGGTCTGCAGAGCATCCCAACATTGCCAACACATAAGTCAATGGTTTAAAACATTCTGATTTCTTTAAGCTCTCACTTCCAAACCACAGGGCCTAAGAGGGCATTTTTTTCCTTAGCAACCGATTTATAAAGAAAAAAGAAGCTTATAGTGAGATTGAAGAGTTACATTTATTCTTCCCTCCAAAACACCTGGAGTTACTTACCTCAGGAGTTTCATACCTCAAAAGGCAAACCAAGCCAAACATTTAGGCGAGACCAAACTTGGAAAATTTTACCCCCAAAGAGGGACTGTTCTGGGATTCATCTGCGCATAAAACCAGGAGATTCTAATGAAAGCCCAAAAATAACCTATAATTATAATCTGTGCTATCTCTCAAGGAATACTATGTGTTATGACTAATGAAGCAGAAAATAATGGGGCACCCAGTAGATGGAGAAAATCTTTTGTAGTTATGTGTAATTATATATAATTTTTGGCCATGACTTCAGAGTAATTCTGAAACTGAGTGAAATTTTTGGTCTAGCTATTCGTCCTTGCATTATTTAAAATTGGACTACTTATTTAGTAAGTCAAAGAACTTACTTTGCTGTGAAGTTTAAATTAAAATATGATATATGCCTTAAAATTATAAAAGTAATTTTGCTAGTGTTCTTTGTATGACTTTTTAATGCAAAGCAGAAAGATTAGAGCTGCTGCTAATAACTAATGTGCTGCAACATATATCTAGCTGCAATTTATTATCAATGTATACTTCTGAGAACTTGAAAAGATGAAAAGAATGTCTAATTCCTGAGATTATTTTGAAGGCAATTGAACAATTTTGTTAATCTGTTCCGTAAAGCACAATATTATACCTGAAGTTGATGCCATAAGAAAAGAAAGATTTTCTACTTCATAAAAACAGGTTTTCTATTGGTTTTCTTCTGTATTTTTGCTATGTACCAAGTAATTCCTTTGTCCTTTTCTGAATGCAGGAGGATGATAGAGGATGACACAGGCCATTTATTGCAGACGTAGAACTGGCAGCTGCCTAGGATGGCAACTTGTTTTACATAGGCATGCTCTCCACCTTCTTATGCCCAGAGATGCAGAATTAGCCTAAATAACATTATTGTTATGGAGAAGTGTGGAGGTCAACAGAGGGAGGCGCAAAGAGATGTAAAGGACAACTGAGGCTGTGATACAGGTAATGAACCTTGTGCATCATCAGCCCATATGCAACCAAAGAGAGCAAAGGTTGGAGAAAGCCTCGGATCTTGGACCACTGCATCCTGACCCCTTTGGAGCAGGCTATAAGTCCTAGTGAATTTCGTCTTATTTTTCTCCCTTTCCTTTTCCCTTATCATGCCAAGAGGTGGAAGAGGTTAAATAGGGGAGGCGGTTTTGAGGAATAAGAGGTGATGCACTTTCAGGGTGGGTATGCAAAGATGTGTGAATATGAAGCTGGGGTGGACCAGAGGGAGGAAAATGGACAGAGAATTTGAGGAAGAAGGTGAAGAGACAGGAATGGGACTGAGAGAGAATTAAAGAAACTACAGAGCTGCCTATGGGTTCCCTGACTTATCACACAGACCAATGAAAACCTACTGCCTCCTCTCCTTCTCTCCACTGCGGTGTCTCTTCATCTCCCTCACTTTGTACCCAAACCTTTCACTAAATATTTTCCCTTCTTATATCTCAAGAGCCCCCTAAACAGTAAAAATTTTATTTTTCTTGCATTGTAAGAAGGCTAGAACTTGCTATGTTTCTGTCAGCACCATTTACAGAGAGCTGAAGACTTCTCTGTATTGTGAACAAATTTTAATTTTGCCCTTCACAAAATAGGAATGAACATCTTTCACACAGTCTAATTCCTGTCAATATCAAAGTCTGTGCTGGCAGCAGAGTGAGGTTGCGTAGGAAGACAGCAAAGCCGTATGTGTGTATTCCTGGGAAGTATCCTTGGTCTCAATGACAGGATCCATTTGGGAAAAATGGTCTTGTAGAAGGCAACTCCTCAAGAAATGGCATGTTGAAGAAGCTGCAGCTGCATCTGTGAGATCACAAAAACCTCTTTCTCTTTGGCTTAAAACCATGTTTTTACTGTCATAGGTAACAGTCTATGCCTAAAGCAAGACCTTTAGTCAGAGCTTGCTAGTCTGTACATTTGAAGTGGGATTCATTGAACCAAATGTAAGCACTTTTTGTGTATTATCTCTTCATAGAGAGATTTATGGACAGTTAGCAAATGATTGGTCTAACTCTAAAGTAGACATCCAACACAGATGGGATGAAAAGCTCCCTCAGCATGCCCTAAAACGTGTTTGTCTCCCAAAGAATTGCCTCTAGGTTGCCTAACTCATACAAAGACAATTGTCCACCCTGTCACACAAAATGCCTGAGTAGAAAGAGGGAAATGTTTTCACCTCCTATAGATAGATAACACAGCTTTTGGGGCAGTATAATAAATGCTGTGGTTACAAAGAGCAAAAGAGCCCTCACATTTGTATTCTGAAAATACAGAATTTTTAGCTTTTATGGCTACTCTAGGCCATCTTTCAATCCCTGAATTTTAGGTTTTTTTAAGGAAGGTTCTCAAGGAGTGAAAGAAAAAATATCATCTAGAAAAAAAAAAGAACATTTTAAAAATGAAAATTTAAAATAGAAATGTAATAGTAATAGCTGAAATTATAATAACAGTGCATATAATCATAAAAATAAAAATAAAAAACAAATTATAATCATTTTCTGCACCCAAATTTTTTTCTCTTCTGAATACTTTTTGTCAAAATCAGGTTTACTACAAAAGTAGGACATAAAGATTATTACTTTGGAAGAGGTAGCATGCACTATAGTCAGGAGTTTTACATAGCAGCATTAATTGGGAGAAACTTTGCAATATATTTTCTTTCTATGTAGTGAAAAGGCTTTCAAAAGAACTCGCTGTTAAGAGTTCTGAAAGTCTTATCAGAGGCATCAAAATGGGAAACGAGTGCTAAGAAGCTTTGAAAATCCAATCTTTAATGAAGTATCTTTTAAAGGGATAAAAATCGTATGTACTCAAAATAATGCTTTAATGATTCAACAGTTCCTGTGCTCCTGCAGATCCACTGGGGAGAAGTGAGAGGTGAATCTGCTAGTTGCACATCCAGTAAATTTGTTACAGCATTCTAATTAACGTAATAGTCATTGCTGTCCCTTCAATGATTCACACAAAATATAACAATTTTTAGTATACAAATTCTCTTCATTACTGACAAGGTCATGTTTAGTTCATACCTATGGAAGCAAGAAATTAACAATATTATGCTGCTTTTTTTCTCTAGGCAAAGCATTTGCTTTGAAATTTTCTACACATATTTCCTTATTTCATTTTCTGTATTAATATTTCCTTTACCACAATAGGAGTAACAAATTTATGTCTGTGTTGGGCTGCTATGTTCCCTCTTTTTGGATGGGTGATTTTTGTCTGAGGAAGAAAAGTCTAGCTACTGCAACAACAAATTCCTCTATGCCAGGTTGCACAAATATAGATATGTGAGCCTCACTAAAGCTTTAGCTTCAGAACATGACAAAAATGCACTCTCTTTCCCTAAAAGCAGATCCCTGTGTTGATTCAAGAGAAAGATTCTTTTTTTTGTCCACAGTTACACTGGTCTCTGAAGATTCTGTTTCAAAATATATGGGAATCCCACTGCTCTTCTATAAAATGAAATACTGGGACCTATCCCTTGTTGAGAAATCCCACTTGAAAAGCTCCCTTTTTTTGAGGATTTATCAAAACTTCATTTTTAAAAAAATCCCTTCTCTTAATGATTGTTCTCAACTCAATGCTACTTTTTTGCTGACTTTATTTGGTGCAATATAAGTCCAATCACTAATCCTGGAATCACAGTCAGCATCATTCCTCATCTTTTGTTTTCTTTCCTTCACACCTGGCTGGGACAATTAAATACTGAATAGAGTGTCAAAGGCATAGCCTAATAATTGCAGAACAAAAGGTTTGCAAGCCCAGGAAGGATTTGTCTGTCTGTCTGTAAAAACAATTTTCTGCATCATTATTAGTCACCTATTATGTGGATCATTTTAATCACTAATTAAGGAGATGCCTTGAATAGTTTCTTCACTGTTAGCCATGAAAAATATTATTTTAATCAAAGGCAGAGGCTTCATTTGAAATGGTAACTGTTGACCTTCCTACACTGATTTTTGGTAGTGGCTGATTTCTCAGGTCTTTATGGTGAAGGTTTATACAATTTCTAAACAAGCACCAAGGTTCATGATATTTTTTTTTTTAATTACTCCAATCCATTTCATTGCTATGCAATAAGCAGAATAATTCTTAATGGCACTTGAATGAAAAAAGATGTTCTAAGACATAGATCAAATGCTTATGTACTGCAGACTCTCTGCACAGTGTTGGTATATTTGATAGCATAATTGTAAACCACAGCTGAGGCAAGACCTCTCTTCCCCAAAGACATCTTCCTCCATCTTACATATCAGGTACAACAGCTTCCTGACAGCTCCTGGAAAAAATGAGGCCTCCAGAAATGCCTGGTCTTTCCGCAGAGCCCATGTATGGTCTTCCCTAAGGGATAGAAAAACTTTTGTGAAGTCCCCAAATGTTTGTGGATTTACCAAACTTTGCACTGTGTAGAGATTAAGTGAATTATAAGAACTTTTCTATCTTTTGTCTCTTACTTGATTTGCACTTCTGCAGGGGTGTTAAAGCTGGCAAAGACAAAGCACAGTCTGCAACTAATCATTTCAGCTGATGATTGCAGCAATAGCCAAGTCAGGACAGAGTCACTGATCCATTTAGTGCAGCTTTATCAGAAAGTTTGTAAAGTTACATAAACAGATGTACATAATTCTAAACTTATCCTTACCAACAGACTAAAAGATTTATACTTTAAGTAACTGTCTTTCATTGCCTCATATATTGTGGGGCTGCTGAAAATGGGGTTTTAAAGGTTTTTAATGGAAGAAAAATGATTAATTTCTCAGATTTGGATGTCTTCCCAAACTGGAGATACTCTGGCCAATGGTGCACTTGCGTTTCAATTCTAAGAAAAGTGGAAAGGTCTTGCTTTTTTATTAATGATTAATTTGCTATCCTTTGAGATGTCAGATTGTTTTATGTCTACTAATGTATTTTTTTTCATATTGCAGCTCAGCTATGGTGTCTTATGTGTAGCTATGACACATCAATTACTATGTAAGTCTGCAGCACTCCAAGCATACTTAATTTTTTTCCTTTTCTAAGCAATTTACTTGATTTCTTCTGTTATTAACACTGAGTGAGCCCTCATTGGTGAGCTATCAGCTACCCCTCTGTCCACTGAAACTTCCCAATCTAGCTGCTTCCTCTCCTTCTTAGACTGTCCTTGGACCAACCTATTTAATACAAGTTCAAGAGTTCTTCCCGTCTAGTCTGTCAAGATGAAAATCTCTATCTTGCTTTTTGAGCACATTGCTCTCTTTGGGTAGTACATAAAGAGTAACAGTCTCTGGAAGTCTACGTTAAAGACCACACAAACAAAAATTTTTTAAAACCCTCTAAAATTCTTACTAGTGTAGTACTCACTCTCACCTGCTCAATACCCTCCTATCTTACTGTCTACCCCACTCTAAAACGCATATTTCAAGGCTTAAAAACTATTCATCTTCTTTAACCTGTCACTATCTATATTTAATATATAACTTTTCTATGAGTTGTGAGTCTTGCAGTATGAGTTAAACATTCCAACTTCTACAGGATGGTCTAAGTTAACACCTCCAGTGCTTTAATTTCTTTTTTTTAATGATACCATTACCTGTAACATACAGTATTTGTCATAGTAAAGAATTAAAGATTGTTAGGCAGCAGTTATAAGAATTTAGTAACCAACTTCCTACTTCAAATACAATATATCTTCCCATTTGAGAGATGTGCCTGAAAATATCTGAATATATTGATTATTACTGCAGCCTTGAGACTGTCTTCTTTTGTTCATGGCACAAAAAGTATTGACATGCTGGCATAGAGCAATTGGGTGGACAGACAAATGGTGGTGGGAAGCATCCCATGTCTCTTATCAGGTAGTAGTAAATGTTGTTAAATCCTTACTATTTATCTTCTGACTGGACATGCAACAAATAATTTCAATTGTATTTAAGCAAAGGTCTTGTTTGTAAGGATAAGATTATGTTCTTTCTTGGCTAAACAAAAATAAAATAAAAATTGAACAATCAAAAAGCGTTTTGGAGAGTGTAATTTGATTGCAAAATAAGGCATTCTGAGAAACCTTTCAAAATGTGTTCAATCTGCCAAGCAATAAATAACCTTCACACCTGATTTGTTTTAAATTAATGAAGTCTAATGTAGCTACCAGTTTGGAGTAAAATGAAAGTGTTTCCCTACACAGTCAGAGTATCATAGATTTTAACAAATAGAGACACTCAAATCATTTTCACAGCAGTGAACTGAGTGATTTAATGATGCTGAAGAAAGGTAAGATTGATTGAAAAACTCTAGAGTATATGCCATCTCTTTCTCAGATGGCAGTATATAAATTGAAGATGGAAAGGTAGGCAAATGAAGAAATAAGAGAACATCAATCAGTTCTTATCAAACCCCTGTACTGCTGCTAGGTCTTTGTCTAGCATGCCATTGTGTTGTTCATATTAGAAAGGGAAGAGGACTTCATTCTTGTCAACAGATAGCCACAAAGCCACTAAGCTGGCAAGGGACCAGTCAGCTACAAACTCTGACAGGTCTGTTTATTGCCTTGTTTATTTCAACACAAGAAATAGATTATATCATCCCAAATGATGCCTTTTTGTTCTGGATGTGGCCTACACCCATATTTTCTTAATTATAGTAGATATTTTAGTGAGGAAACACGTATCCTTTACATTGAGAAGAATATGCTCTGTCTTCTTAAAAAAAACAGAACTCAAAATACCACATATAATTACAAGGTGAGTATGCATGCATAAACATCATTGTCTTACACATGCTGAAAATATTGTGAGTTATCTTAAATTATGATGCTGTAAAACATTATCAGAGAAATAAAAGGATAGTTGAAACAAATTAGACCAGAGAGAAGTTAGTCCAGGAGTTAATTTTAGGCTAATGTCAGCTTAAAATACATTGCCCTACATATTAGTTCTTAATCACAATGTGGTCCCAATGAAGTATAAAATCTGTATATATCTATCTGCCTTAAGAATGGTCTCACTGGAAGGAGAGCCAAAGTTCATCTCTCCTAGCCTTCTTTCTTTGAAAACAAGCAGCAGAATCTAAAAAAATACATGAGAAATGGGGAACGAGAGAAGATAAAAGCATCCAGCTTCCAATAGTCAAAAATGTCAGGAGCTCCTGAGCCAGAGTTGACTTCTTGACTATTGCAATGCATTGGGTGGGATGGATATAGTTTTCTTCATAGCATCACATATGGTGCACCAGCAGACCAGTAACCTAAACAGTGCTGCTAACACAGCAATCTTTTAGTTATTGTGGAACAGAGAAGCATCAAGTCCTTCTCTGTTTCGCCCTCTGCCTCACCAGTGAAAAGGCCGGGAGAGAACACAGCCATGATAGCTGTCTCAGAGTGGCCAAAGCGACATTCCACACTATAGAGCTAATATATATCATGCTGAGTGTAAAACTGGTGTAGTAGTTTTCCCAGTGTTGTCATTACCTGGGGACTGGCTGGACTTTAGCCTTTGGTGGTGGGTTATTGCTTTTGCAAAATGTGTTGGTGATTCCTCTCCTTCTCCCTTCGCTTATTAACCTGTCTTTATCAAAACCCAAGTGTTTAGACCTCTTTGATTCCTTCCAATTCTCTCCCCCATCCCATGTGGGGAGAGTGAGGGAGGGATGGGTGGTGCTTATCTTCTTACTGCAGTCAACATAGAAGTGCATATTCTAACTCCCAACAGTCCATTTTTTATTCATTTCCTCCCAGTATTAATGACTCAGTATTTTTCTCAGCTCATATAATTAAGTAGATTTGTTCCATTTTTAATCTGTACCTCCCAAAGGATTCTATTTTTGGGTAGTGAAGGGCAGGTTTAAAATAGTGGTTTATGAAATCTAACAGCCGTTTTAAGCATTTAAGTCCAGTTCTGGTAGGCTCAACATCCGTTTACTTCAGAGCCACCTGAAAAAAAAAAAAAAGAGCACAGGAGGAAAAAGAGAAAATACAATAGAAATATTGACAAACGTAGGAAAAGGATGAACCAGTCTCCATTCTGGGAAACAAAGATTTCATCATCATTAGATGGGTTCCCCATGCTCTAGTACTCATCTCATGAATCTCTCATCTTTTATCTCCCATTATTCAAATGAATGACTATTTTTCGATCCATATAAGAGTGATTACCCAAACAAGAATGTCTTGTTTTCAGAAAAAAGGATGACTTTAACTGGCTTTGAAAATTAACACAACACCAATATTAAATAAATTATTCTGATGATCATTTCTAATTTTATAATTATAACTAATAAGAGATAATTTACCAGTCAGTTGAGTAGACACCGGATTTTAGGAGAAGACATATTGCTAAGTGTGATTGGGTGAACAGCACCAGACAACAAGGCTCGTAGCATAAGATATATCCCTTTCTTTAGTATGGTATATTGGATTTGTATAGCAAGGATTTAGTAGCAGGATGAGGCTAGAGGCCATTAGAGGCTTCCCCTGTGTCTGACAGAGCCAATGCCAGCCAGCTCCAAGACAGACCCGCCACTGGCCAAGGCAGCGCCCAGCAGTCACGTTGGGAATACCTCTGGGATAAAATATTTAATAATGGGTAAAAAACGCCCTGCACACCAGCTGTCAGGAAAAAGGAGTGAGAGCATGTAAGAGAAACAGCTCTGCAGGCCTCAATGTCCGTGATGAAGGAGGGGCAGGAGGTGCTCCAGGTGCTGTAGCACAGATTCCCCTGCAGCCTGTGGTACAGACCATGGTGAGGCAGCTGTGATCCTGCAGCCCTTGGTGGTCCACACGGACACAGAGATCCACCTGCAGCCCCTGGAGGATCCCATGCCACAGCAAGTGGAAGCTCAGAGGAGGCTGTGACCCTCTGAGATGCTTACACAAGAGCAGGCTCCTGATAGGACCTGTGGACCCATGAAGACACAAGCCCATGCTGGAGCTGCTGCCTGATGATGTTTTGCCTTTTTCTTTTTATATACCTTTAATATATTCTCTGGATAGTTAGCATACATATTTGTAATTTTATAGTCTGATATCATAGCTTAGTTCCAGTATTCTGCTAGGCAGGAAGATCAAACATCCTAAAGGCCTCTCAGCTGAAGTCAGGAAGCCCCCTTGGTTCTGTATGGAAACCAAGGTTTCAATCAAGGTTGAAACCTTCTCTCTGAGACATATTTCGTAAACAAGGTTCAAGCCTCATCTAAGGGGAGAAACTTTAAAATAGGGGGGATGTTACTTCATCTATTAAGTTTCTAATTGGTAAATCTTTGTCAGATATGCTAATTTGCAAGGTCTATAAAGATTGTATATGCCTTACGCAGTGTGTGCATCTTCGGCGTTTTCCATTGGACAAGTTGTGGACATTAGGATCTTATTATATACCACGGTAAAACCCCATTATTCCTTCAACTGTGTCTGGCTCACAATTCTAGGACCAGAGAAAAAGGCATCAGAGCAACCTTACTGGCAGGACTTGTGACCCTGCAGGGGTTCCAAGCTGGAGCAGACTGTTCCTGAAGAACTGGACCATGTGGAAGGGATCCACAATGGAACAGTTTCTAAAGAACTGCAGTCTGTGGGAAGGAGCCAGGTGGGAGAAATTTTAGGAGGGACCTCACGCTGGAACAGTGTCTGAAAGAGTGTGTGGAGTTCTTTTTGAGGAGGAAGGAGCAGCAGAGACATGCAATGAACTGACCACAGCCCATATCCCCCATGCCCCTACACTGCTATGGGGGAGGAGGAAGAGAAAAATTCAGGATTGAATTTTGTGCCTGGAAAGAAGGAGAATTGAGGGGAAGGTATTTTAAGATTTGTGTTTATTTCTCATCACCTCACTCTGATTTTATTATTATAATTATTTATTAATTTCCCCATGTTGGGTCTGTTTTACCCATGATGGTAACTGGTGAATGATTTCTCCATGGCTTTACCTTAAGTCTTTCATTAAAATTTCTCTCCCCTGTGCAGCTTAGGAGGAGAATGAAAAAGTGAATTTGATGGGCTCTATTGTGGTTTAAGAAATAATCACAGGAGGGGGTTCTTCCAAGAAAGTATGTGCCCCAGTTTCCAGTGGGCAGTTCCTCAGACCAAGTAGAAGGGTTGGTCTGACTTACGATTTTAATAAAGGGACTTCTGAGTTGTATTTACAAGAAGTTAATTATGAATCCTACCACCAGGACTAGAGGGGCATTGCCTCCACCCAGGGGGAGGAAGAGAACAACTGGGTTTACTGGACTGTGTGGATTGGATTCAATGGCCTGGCACATCAGAACCAGCTTGCTTTCACTTGAATGGGCGTCCTGTACACAAAACTCACTGCTCCAGGTTGGAAACACAGCCCTACCATCTGTCGTGGACCAATCCAGACTGCATTGGAGCAGGGTGAAGCTCTGGAACACCTGCAATACACTGGTGTCATCACCATGAGCAACAGAGCAGACTTCTTCGATAAAGGGAAGAAAATAGTCCAAATACTTCTGAAAGCTGTTTTTGCCATAAAACAAAGTAACATAAATGGACCACACAGGAGATCCAGTTTTTAGGAATAAAATGACAATATGGATGTGGGCAGATCCCAATGGATGTGATCAACAAAACAACAGCAATATCTCAACCAACTAGCAAAAAGGCAACTCAAGTTTTCTGAAATACTGTGGGTTTTTGGAGAATGCACATTCCAAATTATAGTCTGATTGTAAGCTCTCTCTCTATCAAGTGACCTATCAGAAGAAAAATTTCCAATAAGGCTCTGAGAAACATCTAGCCTTTGAACAAAATATTTGGGAGATACTTCATGCAGTAACCCTTGGGCCAATCCAGGCAGAAAAATATAAAATAATGTGGTCTATGCCACACATGGGAAGAATGACCCTATCTGGAGCCTCTGGAAGAAAGCATCAAGGGTTACTCCCCGATGGGTCCTGTTGTGTTGTAAGAAAGCATCAGAGATAGAAAGCAGCTGTATGAAGCCCTATTCGACAAGTTGCAGACACTCCTAAAGGAGAAAATTAATCAGGCCAATTTGCAGAAATGAAGGCCATCCAGCTAACTTGAGACATTGCTGGCCAAAACAAATGGCCAGTGCTTTATCTCTGTATTGGCTGATGGTAGAATGTCCTGTGGGGATGTTTACAGCAAGGGAAACAGAGCAACTGACTGTGCAGGGGCAAACCCATCTGGGCTGCTGCATTGTTGCAAGATACTGCTGTTCTTAAAGTGTTTCACAGAAACGCCACTGAAAAATATCACAGCAGCCAGCAGATGGATCTGGCTCCTAAGATTGAAGAGGCTCAGGTGGATCTGGACTGGTGAGTTATTTATAAGTCAGTGAGCCCATGGCACCTATGATCTTCAAGGCAGAGAGACACTACAAAGATGGGCTCGTGATCACGGGGTGGACTTTACCATGGACACTGTTGCACACATTATCCATGAACGTGGAGCAATCATGCTCAAGCAAGCCAAATGGTTAAAGTCGCTCTAGTATGGGGCACAATGGTTGAAATCTCAGTATGTGAAAGTGCACTAGACTGACTTTATCACACTCCTGCAAACCTGCCAAGGCAAGCATGATGTGTTTACAGTGGGGGAAGCAACCACCATGTGGCTGGAAGCATATCCCATGTCCCATGCCACTTCCCAGAATACTGTCCTGGGGCCTTGAAAAACAAGCCTTATGGCAACATGGCACCACCGAAACAATTGATTCAGACAACTGGACTCATTTCTGAAACAATCTCAAAGTCACCTGGTCCAAAGGACATGACATTAAGTGGCTACATCACAACCCCTATCATGCACCAGCTTCCAGGAAAATTGAATTACAAAATGGCCTGCTAAAGACTACACTGAGAGCAATGGGTGCTTGGACCGCCAAACATTGGGAAAAGCATTTAGAAAAAGCCACCTAGTCAACACTTCCTATGACTATCTATGTCTACCAAGCTTTCCATGAACTATCATAACTTTTATGTACTGAAGAGGAGTATAAAGTCCCTGTAGTGAACAAAATAAAAATAAAAAAAAAACTGGGGAAGAGATCTTGAGTTATGCCTGCCTGTGATATAATCAATCTGCCAGACCTCCCAGTATTTATACTTTAACCATTCTCCATACCAGAGTTGATATACAACACAAGAGGGAACAGATACATGTAAATTAAATCTGGAACATCTGTCATTATCTTGAAGCCTTTGAAATAACTACACCCCACACTGTATACCAAAAAAGACTGTCATGGTTTGACTCCTACTGGCAACTAAGCAGCACATTGACAATGGCTCTCACCTTCTAAAATACCTGCATGTATTGTTTTAAGATGTGTGGGCTAGATTCAGTCATGCACACCAGTGGTACATCAACATAAGTAACCTAGGTAGCCATGCCAATTGTGGCTATGCATTTTTATGATTTCAATTCAACAGAGCCCAAGAACCACTCAAGGCATTCTCTTCTTCATGCTCCTGACGAAAAAAGACATTATTTAAACTTGATAACTAGCACAATAATTTTCACACATATGTTTTGCAAGCACAGAAACTTTATCAATATCAGACTCATTACATTATTTATGTTAAATTTGTCTCTTGTTTAAAAACATTTCATCAGACTGCCATTCTGTGTTGAAAATACAAGCCATTGCTAATTTAGCTGCAAGGTTTTATTCTCCTTTTAAAAAGGAAAAAAGTCTGTTTTAAAAATAGTTTAGTTGTATCCTACATATTCAATCAGAATCCATCTGTCTCTGTAACATTAATGAAAAATCTTGGCTCAGGACTTAAGAAGTAAGCAAGAAGAGAGATTGGATGAGCATGCAGAAGAAAAACAAGAGCTACTTCTCCCTGTGGCTGTACAGAAAAAAGGATGTGGCTGAGCAAGAAGTGTGAAACTGAAATGAGGTAAGGTGCGTGTTGGATCCACAGTAGAGAAACTGAGGGAAAATTCTGCCATTAGAAAAAATTAAGACAGAGACAGGCTTGGAAGAAAACTGGTTGAAGAGCCTGCATTCACTTAAAAACTTTCTTCTTCAGTGCCCAGAACAGAATCTAATCAATTCAGGTCTCACTAGCCCTTGGCTGCCTGCCGGTTCCTGTGACATCTGCTACTTTGTGTGCCCGCAGAAAGGCTGACAGCATAGCACTGTCATCATTTGCTCTGGTAGCTCCAAAAGTAAGGATTTGTGTAGTTGGTATAAAAGCTAGCTTCACAATAGTATTTAACAGATTGGATATGGACTTTTGAAATAAATCTCCCCATAATCCCCACCTTTTGCGCATGATTATCTTTGAGTAGTGGCTACAAACTGGAATCTTTTTGTGAGGAAGTAAACCAAGGGATGCATCCTGAGTCTGTTCCTTTCACTAATGGCAGCCAATCCATCGACCAAAGAAGCAAATCTCCATAAAACAGCTGCAGTGAACATGAGTTCTTCAGGGTCTGCTCTGCAAATTGGACCTACACTCTTCTACTAACAAGACATAGCTTTGGATTCCACTACTGCTAATCACCAGTATGATATCCTATCGATATCTGCTTTCTTTTTAAAAGACAGACATGGGTATGAAGAAAGTCACCATCAGAACAAATGAACAAAGTCTAGTGAAGCTAAAATTAAGATTACTCAGGGAGACTTAATTAGCACATTCACAGTGCATAAACAAAAACCTCTTATGTTTAGATGTTAAGATTGCCTTTAAGGATTCAGCTTCCCCTTTCTGTTCTTCCTAAGATCCTTTCTTCCTTCATGGATGCTGCTCCCTTTTCCAATTGGTGCCTTACTTTCGTAGTGCAAAACATGGCCTCACCTGACCTTCCCTGCGCACAGACCTACAGTGAAACTGATTTGTAGTTTACCTCATCAGGTGTTTATCGATGCAATACAGGGCTGCCTAATGGACATTAGTGGCTTTGCACATTAAAGCTATGGGGTACTGGATGATACTATCAGGTTCCTATGGCTTGGCTGTATGACCATAGCACTCACAATTCAGCAGCATATGGACAATTTGGGCAAATATTGAAAAATTTGGGTTAGCAGTGTAATTAATATTACACAAAATACTTTTCCTGATTTGCAACCATCTTTCTGAGGGCTTATAATTTTTGAAAGACAGATCTAGTAGGTAGTAGTGACAGTTACATTTAAAAAGGCTTATTTACTGTAAACATGATACTACATTTGTGGAAGGACCAAGAAATAAGCTGTCCTCTCTCTGGCAGATTAAAACTTCAAGACCTATCGCCAACAATTTAATTTGTTAGTTATCTAGTCAAAGTAACATCATACAGCCAACTTTTTCCCCAGCAATACTTCATTATCTTGGGTTTGAGTGTTTGATTTTGTCATCCTAATATTTGTAGATGTTTTATATAAATAAATAATAAATAAAATAAACCAGTTCCTTTGAACAGATGTCAGTTGCAGCTGCATCTCCAAAGGTCTTCACTTCAGATATGTTGAATGTAAAAACTCATCCTTGCTCTATGGTGCAGAACAATGTTATATTACACCTTCTTGCTTTAAGGAAAGCTTTTATTTCCTTTTCAAAATCCTTAGGTTAGACAGCAAAGTCTTTCTTTTGTTGCCGAAGAGGAAAAGTTTAATACAGTCTTATCTGCAGCTTTTGAGGCAATAACATTGCTTTTTATGTGTGGGAAATCCTAGTAGAAACTAAGGATCCAAAGTTAGTAATTTTAAGGTGTATTTAACAATACTAGTATTTCTAGTATTTCTATTAACAACTGTTCAGATACAGTTCAAAAGGCACTTTAAAATCACTACTTAACTAATATGATCTTCCTATAATCCTCTTCTTGGATCAAACATATGAACTTTGCCTCTTTGCTTTTTAAACTATGGGCGAATGACTTGAATCTAGAATACTTTACAGTACTTTGTATCAATTGTGAATTTCATTAATATCTAATCATTAGAATATGGACTTTGAAAATTTATTTCATCCTAAGTAAAATCAGGAGTTTCCATTTCCTTAAAATAAATTCCCTCTGTGTTAGTAGAAAAAAAAGCTCTCTCTTTACAAAGAATAAAACTCATAAAGGATTCAGGGAGAAGGTAATTTCTGTTTTTGCTATGAGGCAGTTATAATAATCACAGCCATCAAAATGAATGCCCTTTTAAAATTCCTTTTCTTCCTGAAGTGTCTATCTGTGATATTCCAAACAATTGTGTCTGCCTCTTGGCACCTATTTAAGGTATCCTTGGCAAATGAAAACTGAATTAACAATAATACTTTTAAAATCCCTAAGGCAAAATTGATATTTTATATACTTATAGAGGAAAACAGTTATTCTCCGAATGGCTGGCAACACCATTTCCAGGCTATATAGTAACAGATGCCAACGAAAATGATTGCACATTTCTTTATTCTCACTAGATAACCTTCAGGTATAATGATTTCAGGCTCTCTGATTTTCTGGCTTACTTTCCAGACATATTACATGCAATAGCCTCAACACCAAAGATTGCATGTCAGTCACATACAAAATAGTCAAAAAATACACCTGAAATTCAATTTATTGCACTGGTTTACTGTATCCACGGTGTAAATGCCACATCCCCCTGGGGAACTGAAATCACCACAAAGGCTGAGTCTGGCCCTTCGCAGAGATGGTAACTGAAGCCCAGAAAAGTCCACTGAATTTTGTGCTGTAACCCTCCTACCTGCACTAGCATATTTTTGGGCACCTTTTGACCATTTGACTTACTTTACCCTTTCCTATGCCCAGGGAATTGCCCAATGCCTTGGTGGCCTTTGATCTCTTCTCTTTGACTTGGCAAAGAAGCTCTGCCTGGAGGGTGGAGTAGGGAAATCTTACACTCACAGCTGTAAGACTTGTTGCCTTCAGAAAGGCA
>VZRL01002567.1:266176-279589 GCA_013397895.1 Origma solitaria | reverse complement strand
TTTCTATTTATAATTAAGAATTTATACTTAATAATTGTACATTGATTAATTTTATTAATAATTATCAGTCATAAATAAAGTGTGATAACATCAATAAAATAAAATTAATAATTAATATTAATTCCAAATCAGAGACTGATTATTCCCAATTATTTGAGCAGCAGCAGCAACACTGCACCTTGGCTTTTCCCAACTATTTTCCCCATTTATCCCAATTTCCGCCCAGCTCCAGCCCCACCTGAGGCAGTGCCAGTGACACAGCGCTCGTGTCCCTCCCTGGAGCTCTGCGGCTTTGGGGACAACCCTGATGAGTGACACCGCAATTAGCAGCGAAGGGTAACGAGCCCCGGGAGAAAGGCCCCTCTGAGCTCGGGATTCTCTGCAAAGATTTTTTTGCAGTGTTTTTGTGCAGGTGCTGCGGGGAAAGGATTGGTCTGTGCTCTTGAAAATCAGAGCTGCTCCGTTTGCCTGTTCTTAATAAAAAGAGGCTTTAAAAGGAACGGGTTCAGGAGGAAAGGCAATTATTTTGTGATTAAATTTCACTTCTACAACCCTAACAGGGTTATAATTTTTTATATATTTTGTTTTCAAATAGAAAAATATTTTTTATATTTTAAAAAAAAATTTCACATTTAAAAAAATTTTAAACACAAATTTTGAAATTATACATTTTATCTATATGTATTAATTCTATTCTATCTATAATTATCTATTATATAGTATATATTTTATGTTATATTTTTATGTTATATATTATACATTATATATTATATATTNTATATTATATATTACATATTTTATAGTTTATAGTTTATATTTTGTATTTTATATTTTATATATAATTATAAATTACATCCGCAGACTATAATTTAAAAAATTTTTAAATCAAAGACCATCGATTTGCTCTCTCCTAAATCAAGCCCAGCTTAACAGAAATCTGTTAGCTGTATATAAAAATGTAAATATATATTTAGATCTATAAAGCTAAATTGTAAATGCTGCACTTATTGAAGGAGCACGTCAGGAATAAAGCAGTGAATTCCCAAGTGGCTCAGAAGGAGATTTGGAACAGATTCCTCCAGATCGATCCCAAAAATCCCTGCTCGTCACCTGGTGTTAATTAGGTGACACAGAGATAATTAGCTGGGGCTGTAGCACTGCTTAAATGTGAACAATCCTCCTTCCACTGACTGAAAATATTTTGGGATTTGCTGCTGCAACATTCCCATTGGAATCTGATAAAAAATGATCCCAGAGGAGGCTCCAGGTGGAAAAAGCAAGATCCCAATCCCACTGAAGACCTCGGGATAATCAAAGCCTTACACAGAATAATTCTTCTTACCCTAGAAAGGAATTAATTTTGGAATGCTGGAAGTTGTTCTGGATTTTATTATCAGAAGTATACCAGGAAGTTCTGTATTCCAGAACTTTTATTTCATAGGAGAAAGGGAATTCATGCACAGTTTGGCTCTTTTTGTGTGAGGAAAACAAGTGGGAATAGCTCTAGCTTTTATGGGAATTAAGGAGAAAATTCCATTTAGAAAATATTAGGAAATTGTACCTTCCCTTCAAATTCTGGCACAAAAAAATCAGTATCAGTGAAATTAAGGCAAAACTCCCAATATTTCCAGAGAGATTTCTGCCTCAGGTTGAAGCCACTGGAAAAGCCACTGGAAAGCCATTGGAAAAACCATTGGAAAAGCCACTGGAAAAACCATTAGAAAAACCATTGGAAAAACCATTGGAAAAGCCATTGGAAAGCTATTGGAAAGCCACTGGAAAAGCCACTGGAAAAGTCATTGGAAAAGCCATTGGAAAAACCATTGGAAAAACCCTTTCCAGGATAAAACTTAAAGAACCTGAATTAAAAAATGAGTACCCCAAGCTTAACTGGGATAACCTGGCAGCTCCCAGCCTTTCTAAAGCACACGAAACCACCTGAAGAAAAAAATCATCAAGATATTTACAACGGATGTGAGGCATTCCACATTTTTTCCAGTGTTTATCCAACACAGTTCTCCACCAGTGAGAGCCCTCCTTTGTTTCCCACTAATTTGAGTGGATTTTTTGCAAAAAGACACAACACACTGCAGTTCTCAACTTCTTTAATCCTCTTGATGAGAACGAGAAACAAACCAGCAACAAAAGCCTCGGAAAGAACGCAGCTTTTCTAGAGGTCAGGGATGGGGCTCGGAAATCACAGCACGAATTCCGTAACAGAGGGATCCATCCTGCCCCAAAATCCATGCATTCACCCTTGGGATGTGGGCAGGGTGACATTGGCGGGGGAGCAGGAAAGCTTTGGAATTGGGGAGGGAATTGGGAATGGAGAGCACCCACAGCTCCTGAGGAAAGCCTTCCCTGCTCCCAGCTCCAGGATCCAGAGAAGCCAAGGATGCGCAGGGCTGACAAGGATGGAGAGAGGCACTTGGTCAAGGATCTGCTTCTAAAGCCACAAAACTTTGGTGGGACTGGCTCAGACCCTGAGGAGGAACGGGGAGACACAAACACCCAGGACGGGTTTGAAATCCACTGGGATCAACTCAGAATCCCTGGATCCTCATCCACACCGAGCTGCACCGCGTTCCCACCAGCAAAGCCTGAAGGATTCTCATTGCTCCAGAGCTGGCACACAGGGGAGCATTAAAAATGGCTCCAAAATTCACTGGGGTGAGATTAAAATCTGTTTTATTACTTCACCCCTGGAGCAAAACTGCAAGGCATTGAAATGTCAGGTATTTCAGGTGCCTTGGAATTTCTTCCCCCATCGATCTGATTGTTTTTCTGATACCTGAAGAGCCTGAAACCTTCCTGTTGAAACATCCTCCTAATTGCAATAATTGATCCTAATTGCTCTTTGCATTTCCAAATTCCAGAGGCAAGTCTAGATTGCATCCAAGTACAGGAAAACAATGATGATATCCAAGTATTGCCCTATTATCTCTTTTTACTATGTATTTAATGACCTAAGAAAGTTACAAAAGCAACTTTAAATTACATTTAGATATATAAACTAATTAAATATATTTAGCTAACACTGAGAAAATAAATCCCAAGCGCCATGAAGACAAAAAAACAGTAAGAGATGAGTAATTCCAGAGTAATTAAGGACTTTTTATGGAGTCTCTGGATGAGTTGGAGACCATTGAAAGTTGACCTCATTCTGATTTTCTGACAGCAAATGAGTGATTGGCCCAGCTCTGCAGATTTTATTAAGTTCTGTATTCTCGGAGAAAAATTTTATGACTCATTCAAAATTCTTTTTCTGCATAATAATAATAAAAATAAATTTCTGCATAATAAATTCCTAATTTCAGGAATGGCAGAACTGCTAGAAATTTCAGTGGCACCAGGACTTTGAATACTAATGTCAGACAGTGAAAAATGACTGAGAAAATGGAAGATTGAACAATTTTATGACTCCTTCTGATTTTTTTTTTTTTGGCCAGTTCCTAATTTCAGGAATGGCAGAATTGCTGGAAATTTCAGCGGCACCAGGATTTTGAATAGAAATGTCGGACAGTGAAAAACGACTGAGATAATAGAAGATTGAACAATTTTATGGCTCCTTCTGATTTTTTTTTTTCTGCCAGTTCCTAATTTCAGGAATGGCAAAATTTCTGGAAATTTCAGTGGCACCAGGATTTTGAATAGTAATGTTGGACAGTGAAAGATTAGTGAGATAACAGAAGATTGAACAATTCTATGACTCCTTCAAATTTTTTTTTTTTTTTGCCAGTTCCTAATTCCAGGAATGGCAGAATTGCTGGAGATTTCAGCAGCACCAGGATTTTGAATAGTAATGTCAGACAGTGAAAAATGACTGAGATAACGGAAGAGAAGATTGAACAATTTTATGACTCCTTCCAATTTAATTTTTTTTTGGCCAGTTCCTAATTTCAGGAATGGCAAAATTTCTGGAAATTTCAGCGGCACCAGGATTTCGAATACTAACGTCAGACAGTGAAAAATGACTGAGAAAATGGAAGAAGGACTGAAAAAGGAAATGCTAACCACGTTGGAACTCCCAGCTGGGAATTCCCGCGGCTCCGAACGCTGTCAATCCACATTCCCAAGCCACGTGTGGTGAACACACATTCCCAAAAGACTACAAATAAATAACAGCTACTTTATTCTCTAAGAACACTTGGAAGTGAAGGATTTCCTGCCCACGCCGAGGGAGAATCATCAAGTCAAAGGAGGTGAAGACCTCGCGGTTCGGGGTCTCAGTGGCCGCTGAGTTTCCTCATGATGGGACTGTCGGGGTCGGCGTTGGTGAAAATGCTGCCCACGACCACGTGGGTGCCCCAGAGGTTGTGCCTGATGACTTTGCAGCAGCCCAGGTCATCCACGGAGAATCCCAAGTGCCGGTAGCGCTCGTCCGTCTCGAACAGCGGGTTGTTGGTGTAAGGCCCAAAAAACTGAGGAAAAATAAAAAAAGGGGATTTTTCATGTGAGGATTTAAAATTCGGAAGTATATTTGAGAACAAAGCCTGAGTGTAAGGCCCAAAAACTGAGAAATAAAATTTAAAAAAAGGGATTTTCCACGTGAGGATTAAAATTCGGAAGTATATTTGAGAACAAAGCCTGAGTGTAAGGCCCAAAAACTGAGAAATTAAAAAAAAAAGAGGATTTTCCACATGCAGATTTAAAATTTGGAAGTATATTTGAAAACATAACCTGAGTGTAAGGCCCAAAAACCTGAGAAATTTTTAAAAAAGGGATTTTCCACGTGAGGATTAAAATTCAGAAGTACATTTGAAAACACAACCTGAGTGTACGGTGCAAAAAACTGAGGGGAAATAAAAAAAAATTTTCACATGAGGATTTAAAATTCGGAAGTAGATTTGAAAATACAACCTGTGTGTAAGGCCCAAAAACTGACAGATTAAAAAAAAGGGGATTTTTCACGGGAGGATTTAAAATTCGGAAGTAGATTTGAAAATACAACCTGAGTGTAAGGCCCAAAAACTGACAGATTAAAAAAAAGGGGATTTTTCACGGGAGGATTTAAAATTCGGAAGTACATTTGAAAACACAACCTAAGGCCCAAAAAACTGAAGGGAAATAAAAAAAAAAGGAGATTCTCCACATGAGGATTTAAAATTAAAAGCGAGGATAGAAAACAGAGCCTGAGTGTAAGGCCCAAAAAAATGAGGGGAAATAAAAAAAGAGGATTTTCCATGTGAGGAAATACAATGATGTTGACACAATAAATCCCTGCTTTTTGTGGTGTTTTTAAATAGAACTCCACTAAGCTGAGCTTTGCCACGAGCACCGTGAATTATGATATGGTTTTAGCCGAGCTCAGACTAAAATTCATCTCCCCCTGAATGCTCCCACTGTTCTCGAGGAACAAAAAGTCCATTTTTTTTGGACAAAGGGATCGTTACCAGGTGCAAAGAGGCTTTTTAAACCCTTCACCTCCACAGGTGTCAGGGTTCCCAAGTTACCTGCGGAGAGCATAAAAATCCCGAGGGATTTGGGGCTTAAAACTTCTCCAGTTCCCTAAAATCCAACTTCACTTCCTAACAGCGCTGTCCCTGCACTGAGCTGATGCACTTTGGGCTCTTTCTTCATTTAATTTAATAAATGAATTAATTTAATAAATGAATTCCTTCATTTCTTAAAGGAATTCTCCTGAAAAAGTTGGATTTGAGCCATCCAGAATCCATGAAAACCCCACGGAGCAATAACTTACTGCCAGTCCTGAGGATGGATCAATGAAATCAGCCCAGTAGCCCTCAGAAGAAATTGCATAGCAGATTTCCTTGGCACCATTAATGAACTGAAAGGGAAAAAAATGGGAAAAGAGAGGTATCAAATGAGGTTGTTACTGCACAAAAAAAATTATTTCTAACTTTACCTGTTAGAGATAAAATCCTTGATTTACTTTCAGTTATAAAAATAGGATTTTCTCTACGATTAGTGCCTTCAGCAGCTCGAAGTTTCAAATTTATAAAAATATGATTATTCAGCTTTAGTCCCTTAAGGGTCCAAAATAAGGGAAATTTACCCTTCACAGTAAATTTTGTATTCATCCAAAACAAGGGAAATTTACCCTTTATAGTAAATTCTGTATTAGTCAAAAAAAAGGGAAATTTACCCTTTACAGTAAATTCTGTATTAGTCCAAAATAAGGGAAATTTATCCTTTACAGTAAATTTTGTATTAGTCCAAAATAAGGGAAATTTATCCTTTACAGTAAATTTTGTATTAGTCCAAAATAAGGGAAGTTTACCCTTTACAGTAAATTGTGTCAGTCCAAAATAAGAGAAATTTATCCTTTACAGAAAATTTTATATTACTCCAAAACAATGGGAAGTTAACCCTTTACAGTAAATTCTGTATTAGTCCAAAATAAGGGAAATTTATCCTTTACAGTAAATTTTGTACTAGTCCAAAATAAGGGAAGTTTAGCCTTTAGAGTAAATTCTATATTTCAAGGTTTGATGGCTCTGATGATGAATTATGCCCAAACCATACATTAAATCATAAATATCAGCAAAGCACCAGAACAGATAATTTTAGACAGGACATTTCTGATCCAGGATCTCTTTTGATGCTGGAACAACCCCTCAGACTGAGATTAACAAACACCTGAGCTGGGTTCATGCAAATATTTCCATTTGGCTGCACACCCTCATTTCTGAGCCCCTGAAATGAGGATTTTTCAGGTGAATTCTCCCAAAACCAAACGGATTTTCTGGGAATTTGCTGTTTGCAGCAGGAGATTCCACCCAGCAACCTCACACCCCCCAGTGATTGTATTAGACTTGACAGAGAGGTGCCCAAGGAAGAAAGATGCCAATTAACACATAATTAGACCAGATTACAACGCCAAAGAGCAACAGCCCAGAAATAATTCAAAGAGAAGAACACACTGAAAATGAAGGGAATTTTAATTTGTGTGTCATTTTATGTCGCTTCCTTTTGTTTGGGTTTGCTTCGGAGAGGCCACGTTTGAATTGAAAGGATAGAAAAGGACATTCCCAGATTAAATTCAGACATAAATATGGCATTTATAGACAGAGGGAAATGCTGGGTTTGGGGAAATTGTTACAAATAATAGATGGAAATGTGGTTTTTTTGAGGTGCCAAGGGGGAATGGCAGCAGTGAACAGCGACACTCGGTGGGGTAATGCCAAAGGTGTGGAAAAGGGGAAAAAAGGGATTTTCAGAGACCTCTAGTGGTAAAAAAACAAGACAAGGTTAAGATGGAAAAATGGAACCGAAATCCAGAGTAAAAGAATTAACAGCATCCATTAAAATGGAAAATTGTACATTGAAATTGATGTTTTATAGTTTTGACCAGAAAAAAGTGCTCAGACAGACTCTGCAGTGGAATCTTGATTAAATCACAGGAAAATAAAAACAGCAGTGAAATCCCACAAAATCCATTGGATTAAACATAAAATAAGGTGAGAAAATAATTTCTGGATGAGGACATCTTTATTAATAGCTGTAACATTTTAACAGACTTTTGGCTCACCCCACTCTGAAGAATTTAATAATTCTAAGCAAACATTTCACATAAAAGAGTGAAAAAGTTTTAAAACTAGAAAAAAGATCTCCATTCTATAAAGGAAAAGGATAGACTCTAAAATGCTTTAAAAATACAACCACAGAGGCAGAAATGCACCAATGTGGCCAACAGAGATTCTGAAGAATTTAATAATTCTAAGCAAACATTTCACATAAAATAGTGAAAAAGTTCTAAAATTAGAAAGAAAAATCTCCATTTTATATATAAAAAAAAAGGATAGACTCCAAAATGCTTTAAAAATACAATCACAAGAAATGCACCAATGGGGGTGACAGAGATTCTGAAGAATTTAATAATTCTAAGCAAACATTTCACATAAAATAGTGAAAAAGTTCTAAAATTAGAAAGAAAAATCTCCATTTTATAAAAGAAAAGGATCGATTCCAAAATGCTTTAAAAATACAACCACAGGGGCAGAAATGCACCAATGGGGCTGACAGAGATTCACCTCCAAAGCGAAATAAGCTGAAGAACTCACATTTTCTAGGAGCATCTCTCTCTCATCCTCCACCTCCTGGCTCCACACGGTCATGTCGTTTTTGGTTTTCTGGGTGACAGTCAGCACAGTCAGGCGGTTGGAATTCACATCAGGGAACAGGGACTCGAAGTCTGAAAAATAGGAAAAGGGCACAGTGTTTTCTGCATCTGAGCCTTCCCCTCTCACCCAGAGCAACACTGCAGAAAAGATTTTGAAACAGGGTTTTCTTTTAGAGACTTAAATGTAGAGATCTTAGATAAAAGTTAGTTTTGCTAAAATTAACTAGAATAGAAAAAGACATAGAACTCAGCTAGAAAGAAATGAATGATTAAATGCAGAGTAGCCCTTTGATTATTTGATATTTACTCAGCTGAGCTTAGAATAGACAATTAATAATCTTAAGAAAAGAGGTTCAATGGAGAGCTTAGACAGTTACAAATTTTGCCCAGATGCAACCTGCTCAGAAGCAATAGAAGAGAGCACTGGGAGTTTTCCAGGGTCAAATGTATTGTCAAAAATCAACCAAGTAAGAAGGTCACACTGATGAAGACTCATATTACTTCCTCAAAAGCAGCCCTCAGACTCAAATTAACGACCACCGACCCAATTCCATTGCAGAAACTGCGCATGCTTAATGACTTTTTGCTAATTTCCATCCAAAGTGGGGAATGGGAGGCGCTTATGCTATGAATATGTATTTGCATTTTAAATATGCATTATTGTTATAGATCAGTAAGTTCTGTGTTGCATTGTCACTCTGAGCTGTACATTTGGGAGCTCTCCCTGCAGCTCAAATAAACAAACACTTTCTGACCTTAACAAGTTAGAGAGTCTCTGTCCGTCTCAGGTGGAAATGGATATTAGATCTATATCTGCATTTTAATAATTCAATTTCACTTTTCCAATTGGTTCTGTTCCTATTTAATTTCAGTCATTTCCTTCCTGAACAAATTAAAAACACAAACTCAGTGATGGCGGGAGTTTCGTGATTCCCATTTATTTTATTAAGGGTATTTTATTTATTAACCCTTTAATCAAAGGGTTTGATAAATGGATTTTGGATAGGGAATTAATTCCAGAATCCACCCGGCACTAAAGCAGCAGCTCAAAATTACATTTTACAAGAAATACTAAATACTGTCAACAGCAATGCTTTGATTTCCATTCTATACATTCTATACAATGGGATTTTTAAAAATTATTAACTCCGAATTAACCTTTTCTACTCCACGTTCTGTGGTATCAAATGCAGAGAATCTCCCGAAATATTTTTATATTTTAAAAAGTTGTAATTTTTTGGCCATGGATAAAAGTGAAACCGCACCTTTTCTCAGCAGCTCAGGACAGGCTTGCACGGCACATTCCACCTTGGCATTTTCAAAGTAGGTTTCAGCATTATTTATTGGCTGCTTCTGAGGAGCATCAGCACCCTAAAAACCACGAGAATTGGAATTCTCCCAGTTAATATAAAATAGAAATAATTCTGCACATCAGAATATGTTTTTGTGATCAGATACACTTGAACAGGTTCAGATGATTTGCAATGAGGCTTCACATTTTTCAAGTAAAAGTGAAATAGATATTGGTGCTACTTCAACCTACACAGAAATGTTTCTATTTTATAGAAATAAGGAAGTTTTATATTTTATTGGAACTGTATTACGTTAAAGCAGACTCAATACAGAAATTTTTGTTAATTATCAGTCTGAAACAACAGTTTTAAGTATTCAATAAAATATTACTTATAATTTCAGCTATTACCTGATCCTAAAAGCATCTGGTTGGCACTAAGTGAACTAAAGCAGAATTTTCTGGTGGCTTTTTGGGGAAAACAGGATCCTGATGTTTCCTGACCACTTTGGGATACAATGCCACATTCACATAATCCAGGACCCAGCACTTTTCCAAAGGAGATTTTCTCACCCACTCCCAAAATCTGAGCATTCCACAAACCCAGAGCCTGGAACGCCGAGTCAGCAGCACTGAATATTCGTGGGAATGTTGGATCATTGAACAATTACCAAGGTTTTTGCTGTTAATGATGTATCTCTGCCAGAATCCAGCCTCACTGTGAGGATGCTGTTCTCCTGGGTGAATTCCATGGTTTTCGGAACCAAACACTGTCCAAACTTTGCCAATCCAGGCCCATTAAGTGAAATACTGAAGAGAGTTTCAATTCCATTTCATAAAAGGCGGTGAGACTGAAGTTCTCCCATTAAGCCACTCCTAAAATGCTCTTTCAAAACACAGCCTGAAATATTCCTGTCTCCTAAGAAAACAACTTCAGGCAGGTTCTGTGTAACCTCTTGCTCAGTTAAAGTTCAGATTTCCAAACCAGCCAAAAAATCATTTTTCAGGGGGGAAAAAAAATTAGCTCCATCTCCCACACAAGGAGTTTGCTCTCACCTGGAATTCATTGATGTATTGTGCCATCACAAACTCATGCCTCTCACTTGCTGAGGGCTCTGCTAAAATATCAGGGAGGCTCTTGGAAGTTTGGGATTTCTTCTGGGAAGCAGTGCCATTGAGGTGGCAGTCAAAGCCGATATTCCCAGGCAGCTGGAACCTCTGGTCCTGGGGACCAAAGGGCCCCATCACCTCATCGGGCCACACAGTCCTGGGACCTGCAAGGAGCCGGTTTGAATCAGCACAGCCCCAAAAAAAGCAGCAAAACCCAAGGAAAAACCCCTCTCCCGCACAGAGATTTGATCCCAAACATTGCAATGACAAGTCATCAAAATTGCAAATTGCCAAATTCTGACAGAACACGATGGAAAAGGAAGAAATTGGCTTTTCCTTACATAAATCAGGAGGTGCAGCAGCCACGTGAGGCTCATCGGAGCCAGAGGAACCTGCTGTGGAAAAAGCCTTGGCATTCCCAACTCTTTTGACTAAGGAATAAAAGCCTGGGAGGTAGGTGACCAATCTTGCTCTGTTACAGAGCACCTGAGAAGAGAAAACCAAAATGAAAATAATCATTTTTATTTCCAATAATTTATTTATACTAATTTATTTATAATAATTTTATAATATTTATTTATTATAATTTTTATTTAATAATAATAAAGTGCAGCTCTGTGGGTCACAAGAGAAATCCTCCCTCGATTATATTTAAATTTCAATTATGATCAACTGTAACATCAACTTTTAAAAGTGTTTGTAATTTTTATATTGTGCTATTCCAAGCAAAGAAAAAGCCTCAAAAACACTTAATGAAAGGCTTCTCACATGAGGAAAAAGCCCTGAAAACTTTAAAGAGCACCTCTGGAAAACATAAATCCCACCTTGCCGCAGTGTGGGTGTTATTTGTTTTTCAGGTGAGGAATATAAATTCTTTTGAGAAAGTAACATAAAAGGATTTTCCTCAAGTGCTGTAGCTTTGATTCTATAAAAATTTATGCACTTTTACCACTAAATATGGATGGAATGAGGTTGCTTCAAAAGAAGCACTTTCAGAAGTCATTTACTTTTAAAAGGAGAGAATAAATGGTGCTATTTGTATGTTTAATATAAAAATCGTGTTTCAAGTATCAGGACCTAAGGCAATAAAAGGTTTCTCATACAGCACCTCTGTCTAAATATAAAATAATTTATACCAAACTACAAAGACTCAAATGCTTAAAGACACATTTAATTTATGGCTTAAATCAATTATTTACAGTACAAGCCTGAAGCTGTCTCCTTCTAAAATGGCTTTAAAAGGTTCCTTGAACACAACAAAAGTCTGACTCCACTTAAATTTTTTTTTCTCTATTATGTCAAATCGCTATTTAAATTAATTTTTGCATTATGATGATGTTATAAACAGATGTAAATAATTACAGCTGACATGCAATTACAAGAAAAGAGCATTTTTCCTTATTATCAGCCTCACTTAGCATGGAGATGTCACTAATTACAGCTGTGATTGAGCTCATTCATGCAAATATTGACACACCTGGCATTACACAAGCGAAACTACACCGAGGAAGTCAATGAATTATTCATGTCTCCATGGCAAGAGCAATAAAAAAAAAATCAATAAAGGTGTTTTCTTCTCCAGCCTGGAATCAGCTGGGTGAAGCTGAGCGTTACAGAAACACAGAATTCCCTTGCGGCTGAGCACACGATTAATACAAAAAGCACAGTAAAAATTGTATTTAATCCTCAATTACATCATTCCTGGGATATCCAAACTGAAGGAGGGCAGGGCTGGGGATATTAGAAAGGAATCCTTCCCTGGGAGGGTGGGGAAGCCAGAGAAGCTGTGGCTGCCCCTGGATCGCCAGGCCAGGCTGGACAGGGTTGGAGCAGCCTGGGACGGTGGGAGCTGTCCCTGCCATGGCAGGGGTGGCACTGGGTGAGCTTTAAGGTCTCTTCCAAGCCAAACCTGTCTGTAACTAATCAATCCTCAATCGCACTGCTCCGCGATATCCGCAGGAACCGCCGCCACTCACATTGGCCATGGCAGACGGTGCTGTCCCCTCGCTGACACGCCCGGATACCCCTGGAACAGAGAAGAGAAGAGGGGAGAGAACAGAAAGGGGACAAGGAAAAGGAAGTGAAAGGAAAACGGATAGGAAAGGGAAGAGGAAAGGGAAAGGAGACGCTGGACTCCCAGCCCCGAAACTTCCTCACACCCCGGCCGCCCCTCACGGCCTCCCCCGCGCTCCCCCGGTGTCCCGGCAGCGGCAGGGGACGGGAAGGGAGAAGGAAAGGGGAAAAGGGGAGAAGGAAAGGGGGAAAAGGGAGAAGGAAGCAGGAAAAGCGGAGAGAAAAAGGAAGCCCCGGCCCCCCTCACCTCTTCCTGCAAAATGGCGGCGCCCGCGCGCCCCCGCCACACCCACGCCGCGCGCCCCCAGGCCGAGCCAGTCGATCCGCAGACACCTCGATCGGCGCGGCGCGGAACCGCGCGGAATCCGCCGCTCGGCGCTCTGTTCCTCAGGGCTGCGGACGGGACGGGGGAAGGCCTGAGGGGGAAGCGGTGATGGCGGCGGGCGCGGCGGGGCCGGGGAGGGCCCGAGGGAGGCGGTGGGGGTGGGACCGGTCATGGCGGAGCCGAGGTGGCCCCTGGGGTGGTCCCAAGCCGGTGTTTCCCCGTGTGATGGGCGGCGAAGGGCGCCCGTGGATGCCCGTCGGTGCTGCGGCGGCGGTGCAGTACCCGCGGGGGACACCAGGGGGGAGTCATGGAGCGTACACCGCCCTCAGACCCCCCCGACATTCCCGGGGATCCATACAGTGGAAAATGGGGGGAAATCGGGGAAAAAGGCATTTGTTATTGTAGAGAATTGAGGGGGGAGTGTGTCCGATAAGGAGAGGCGCAAGGCCGGGGGTTCGCTGGGAATGGGGAGCATCAGTGGCAGTTCTGCCACAAAACTGTGGCTTCAGAGCAATACCCCCAATAACTTAT
>VZRL01002567.1:206491-249667 GCA_013397895.1 Origma solitaria | reverse complement strand
ATTTTATATATATTTATATATAACAGAGATTTAATATTTAGATATTAAATCTACATTATATATATTTTTATATGTTGAATCTACATTCTATTTTTTTAAAAAATATGTATTTTATATACTGAAAATGTTTATTTTACGTTTTCATATATTAAAATATACATTTACTTGTGGGATTTTTTTATATTTCCCAGGTCTGGTGGCCAATCTTGTCATCCACTCTCCAGGGTGCAGGTCCAGCTGCTGCTGCCACTCCAGCTGTTGTCTTCTCCAGATCTCCTTTCCCATTTTTCCCTTTTTAGCTCTTTTCCCATTTCCCCTTTTTCCTTGGGCAAAGCACTGACAGGGAAGAGAAAATGATGTCATTTGCTTCCCAGTGAGGCACTTTGGGATGATCTGACGTCCCTTTGTGCCATACCGGGATCGAGCATAGGGCAACGAATTAAAGCTGTGGAAATCTCGAATTAAAGCTGTGGAAATCTCGAATTAAAGCTGTGGAAATCTCGAATTAAAGCTGTGGAAATCTCGAATTAAAGCTGTGGAAGTCTCAGGATATGCCCACATTCCTCCTTTTCCCCTCCTTTGTCACACGGCACGGGAAGGGAGGGAATTCCTGCCCTTTAACTTGAGCTCCAGCACGGCCTGGGAATTCCTGCGTGCTGGGAGTACGGACTGGGAGGAAATCAGAAATGTGGGGTCCCAAAATGGATGTTTGGTGGGAATACAGCAAGGTAACGATCCCAGGTTTTGTGCCACTGGAATGGCATCTTCAGCAGAGAATTCCAAACTGGTTTGGGTTGGAAGGGATCTTAAATCTCATCTTAAATCTCATCCCCCATGGAAGGGGCATGCTCCAATCCTGTCCAGCCTGGCCTGGGACACTCCAGGGATCCAGGGGATCTCTGGCAATTCCAGCCCAGCCCTCCCCACCCTCCCAGCCAGCAATTCCCAATTCCCAGGATCCCATCTGTCCCTATTCTCCCCCTCAGACTCTCATACTCTGAACCAGACAGCAGCCCCAGGCCCCGGGAGTGTATAAACATTCCCGGTGGTCCCTGCCCGTCATCCCAAACTCCAGCCTGGCCTTGCAGGGAATGAGCCTTGGCTTCATCCCTGCTCCCCTTCAGGAGCTCCTGCAGGGACAGGCTGAGGAGGAAAAGAGAAAATTCCCTATTTCTTCCTTTTCCAGATATCTAAGAAGATGTTTTGATGGCTCAGCAACACACGGGGCCATTTAATCCAAAACAGACTTTAGCAGGTGCCAGGTGTGGATCCAGCAGCTCCAGCCCTGGAATTTTCCAGCAGCCCCAAAAATTGTTGGGTTTTATTCATTTACTCCACTACAGCTCCAGGTCCACTTTGATATCCTGATGTCAATTCTGACTTGACAGCCTTGACAATTATCTCAGAGCTATTTAACTTTTCCATGTCAGCACTTATGGGTTTATTTTTCTGTCTTTGATGGCTTTGCAGGGCATTCAAATTCAAAAACTTTGCTAGGGCATAAAAATTCATAACAAGGGGAGTTTATACTCCCAAAAAACTTTGCTAGGGCATAAAAATTCATAATATGGGGGTGTTTAAAGAAATCGCATTTCCAGATAACTGAAGTTTGCCCACACTGGAAGTGAAGCTTTGGATAATAAATTTTCATTTATTTTTATTTTATTATTTTATTAATTATTTTATTAATTATTTTCATTATTTTATTTAATTTTCAAAATTTATTAATGATTTTTATGTATTTATTTTATTTATTAATTAAAGTTATTAATGGGCAAGCTGAGAGAAAGTAGATTCAAGTGAAATAAAATATTCTTTTTTTTCTTTAGGGTCAACCTACACCATTTCCTTATATCCTAGAGGAGATCTGGAGAGTTGTTTTAGGGTTAGTTAATCCCATTGATATTTAGCTTTTTTTTTTTCCAAGTGGATCAATTCTGTCATTTTGAAATGAGGCATCAGGAGGAAACATTCCTGAACCTGCTAAATTCAGAGTTCACATCTCATCCCTCCCAAAACACTGTTCTGCTAATTTTAAATTAATGCCTAAATTTATGCTCCACAGAAGGGGAACGAGTGGAAAGAACAGATTTGAATTTTTGGCTGAGAATTTGGAAATGCGGCACTGGGGAGGAGCTGGAAGGCTCCAGTGGAACCTGGGGAAGCACAAGAGGAGATCTTGGAGAGGTTTTGCACATTCCCTGCCCCTTTCCCACACAGACAAAACCTCTCTCCTTGTCCAAATAAAGGACATAATAATAATAAACATAATAATAATAAACTCCATTTAGGAAAGCAACCAAAATCAAAACACAGCCGCACAAAGCCTGTCTCGAAATCTTCACAGTGACGAGGTCATCCCCTGAAATAATCTGAAATAACTAACCAAAAAATTCATGTATTTTTGGTAAGATGTTTCAGGTATTGTTTCCAGCCTGGATATTTGTTAATTCTGTGCAGACAAAAAAGAAAAAAAAATGCAGAGCAGGAATGAGATTTTCCACAGCTCTCTTTGCTCAGTGAAGGGAATCGAAGATGAAACGTTTACGATGTGTCGCAAATCAATATCAGCCTGGTGAGACTTTGACACGTTCGTACCTTTTATGAAGGGGTAAAGAGGATGGAAAATACATGGAAAAACAATATTCCAGAGCACAGACACCTCCGTGTGCGCTCTGTTGGGGAGCGAGGGATGCACCCCCAGCTGGGAACACGCAAAACACGACCTGGAAACAAAGGATCGAGAGCCGGGATGAGCCAACTCCCCGTGGGCTCCCTTGTGTTAAAACAAATCATATTCATGTTTTATGAAGTTAATTCATCGTGCAGCTGAGGAGTGAGATGATCTTTATTCTCTGGTTAGAGGATGGAGAGTTTTATTTGATTTAAGTGAGATTTTCAGCCAAACCGTGGTGAGGGCACGTGGCAAAGGCTCCCAGATCCAGGTTTCTCCACGGGCACGGCTGGATGCAGAGTGGGGTGCCAGGAAAAGGCCAAGGGACCGTGGCAATAAATAAAATGTGGGGGTTTTAGAGCAGATTATTTAAAACATACCTCTTGCTCTGCTGGTTTGCTGTAAAAAGGGTGTCCCAGTGGGGTTTGGCACAGTTTGAAATCAGCCACGGCTTTGACAAGGGCTGGGGGGGATTTTTGACACAATGTTGGTGAGGTTTGACAAGGCTTGGACAAAGATCCAGGGGAAATCAGCAGCTTGGGCTCGGAGTTTGGGATTTGCCCTGAGAGCAAGAACACACACAGACAAGGACATTTTGGCATGAGATTCAGGAAAAATAATAATTTCATTAATTTTAGAAGGCTTTCTTCCCTGTGAAGGTGGGGAGGCCCTGGAATGGAATTCCCAGAGCAGCTGTGGCTGCCCCTGGATCCCTGGCAGTGTCCCAGGCCAGGCTGGACAGGGCTTGGGGCAGCCTGGGATAGTGGCAGGTGTCCCTGCCATGGCAGGGGTGGATTGGGATGGGCTTTAAGGTCCCTTCCAAACCAAACCAGTCTGGGATTCTGTGATCCTATAATGTAATGGAAAGGGTTTGAAACCAATGCAGAGTTTGATGGAGCTGTGCCATGCCTGCTTTTCCCTTGGGATTTTAATTCAGGGAATTCTGGTTCTTACGGAACTGGTTTGGTGTTTCAAAGGACAGAGAATTTCGGTGGTGGTGGTGTGTGCTGGGAATTTCCAGCGTTCCTCACCTGCACCGTGCCACAAATGATGCGTTCATTGCAATAAAGCAACGACGGAAAGCACGATTCCTACGGAAACCAGGATCTCTGCGGATTGCATGAAGTTCCTCTGATTTGCACACATCACTTACGGAAAAACAGAGTCTGAAGAGCCCAGGGGAAAATGAAGGTGTGATTTCCTCTGCTGCCACTCCTGGCTTTGTCCCCTGTAATTTCAAAAGGCACAAAACCACTTCAAAACCCCCTGCGATCGCCCCCGTCTTTGTTTGCTGTCAGAGCCGCCTGTGGCTTGTTACGCTCCATCCTCTCGGCTTCCCCGCAATCTTCGCGCTGTTTAGCCCTGGAATAATGTAATCCGATTTTCTTTGCTGTCATAAAGGCCTTCATTATGGCTTCACGGGATATTGTAATCAGAACGTGTTGGGTTTGCTTGTATGTCAAAGTGACGCCCGCTCCCGATCCATCAGCGTCCCTGTGCCGTTGGAAGAACTCCGATGTTCTGCAGCTCATGTGTGGGATGGATTTATCCAGCTCCAGTTTCCCTCCAGCAACACAAACTAGCAGCTGGCTGGGAGTTTTTACCTTTACCTCGAGGTGATTGCCACAGAAATGTGATCATCTCTCATTTGTGCCCAGCGTTGATAGCATCGTTCCCACTTGGATTTTCCCGTTGGCATTTGTGGGAAGAGTTTTCATTCCACCCCACCCTATGTGGTTGGAGACCTCGGGGTCAGCAGGGAGTGTGGCAAAAGTCACCCTGGTCACTCACAGCTTTGCTTAATTAATACTGGAGCTGTGTCTGAAGAAAAAACTTAGGATGTTCTCTTGCATTTTCCAGGGAAATTTTTATCAGAAATAAGTGCATTTTTATTGCAAAGATGCTGGTGGCTCAACTCCAGCTGGTGTCATTCTGAGTCACTTCCCCAGGAGCAGAGGGGATGGGATGGGATGGGATGGGATGGGATGGGATGGGATGGGATGGGATGGGATGGGATGGGATGGAGCCAGGAGTTAGAGGGACCTGCAGCCTCTGGCATTTCTGGGAACAGGATGGTTTCAGCCCCGGCATGGGCACAGAGAATCATGGAATCACAGAATCATGGGATGGTTTGACGTGGAAGGACCTTAAAGCCCATCCCATCCCACCCCTGCAGGGCAGGGACACCTCCCACTATCCCAGGTTGCTCCTGGGATCCAGGGCTGAGCATGTTCCCTGTGGGTGAGGCAGGAGGTGCTGGAGCAGGAACGAGGCCCCTGAACAGCAGAGTTTTCCTTGGGGCTGTGGATTGGTTGGAATTCCCAGCAGTTTGTTAAAATTTCCAGCCTGGCTGAAGATGGGAACGTGCTGGGAATGCTGTCCTGGGATGTGCTCTCGCTCCACCTGAGCCTTGCCAAGCCCTCCTGGGATTGGGCTGGGAGCTCTGGGCTGGTTTCTCTGCTGGAAAAGCAAATTAAATCTCTTCTGTTATTGGAGCATTTCCAAGGTTTCTTCCCAACACAAAGGACCTGAGCCTTTTCCTCCCGTCTGACCTCCAGTTTGCCCTGGCTGGCTGAGGGTGGGATTTATCCTCCTATTAAATGCTGCTGTGGGATTTTCCAGAAGGGTTTCCAGTGCTGCCATTTTAAAATAAAAGCTCAGGATAGATTATAGCTATTTCCCAGGTTTAATCCCTAAATATATTGGGAATTCTTTCATTTTCCCAGAAATGCCATTTGCCTGGTGCAAGGCTGACCCCGGGGAGCCTCTTTAGGAATGTTCCTTCACAAAGGGAATCCAGCTGGGTGTGAAATGAGCCCTTTTGTCCATTGGAAATGTGGGATGGGGGTCGGGATCGATACATCCCTGCCTCTGGAACAGCCCGGACGCAGACCTGGCAACAATGGGGAAAGAGATTCAAAAGATTCCCGCTGGATGCAGCCAAGGACAAATAATAACCACCATTTTAGCAGGAGATGAAATCGCTCGTCCTGCTCCTCTTTTAGTGCTCCAGCTGCAGCCCTGAGCCAGGAACGGTGCCCTTGGATGTCGGGAATGGTGCCCTTGGGTGTTGGGAATGGTGGCCTTGGATGCTGGGAATAGGAATAGGGCCTTTGGATGTTGGGAATGGTGCCCTTGGATGTTGGGAATGGTGCCCTTGGGTGCTGGGAATGGTGCCTTTGGATGTTGGGAATGGTGCCCTTGGATGTTAGGAATGGTGCCCTTGGATGTTAGGAATGGTGCCCTTGGAATGGTACCCTTGGATGCCAGGACTGGTGCCCTTGGATGTCGGGAATGGATGCTGGGAATGGTGCCCTTGGATGTCGGGAATGGATGGTGGGAATGGTGCCCTTGGATGTTGGGAATGGTGCCCTTGGATGTTGGGAATGGTGCCCTTGGATGTCGCTACTCTTATCCTAAAGCCCCACAATAAAATCCCAGCTCCATGCAAATCCAGCCAACCTTCGGAATATTTGGGAGTGAGGCTCTTTCCTGACTCTGAGTGGTGTTGTCCACCCTGGGAATAACCTGGACAAAACGTGGTTGGTGGCTGCTCACTGCCCTCACATCTTTTTGTGCCATTTCAAATCAGTGAATCCACATTTTTCCGACTCCTAATTCCTTGTTCTGGAACCGTGATTGTTCCTTCACCTGCAGCTTCTGCTGTTTGCCAGCGTTTATGGCCCAGTGCAGGAAAGGCAAAGCTCTGTCTCCAGCAGGGAAAACACCCAGTCCTATTTGCATATATGCAAATTCAGTGACTTCAAAGAAATTTGGGGAATGGGCTTTGTAGGGATGGAAAACTTGGTTTGTGGGGATGGAAAAATCGGTTTGTGGGGATGGAAAACTCAGTGTCAGTGGGAGAAACCAGGCTGGGAACTCTCTGGCTCCACATCTTCTCTCCATTTTGAAGCCAATCCATAACAGAGCTGCCACAACTGTTTCCTCTGCAAAAAAAAAAAAGAGGCTGAATTGTGGTGTTTGTGCAGTTTGTTTTTCCCTGGACGTGGTGTTTATTTCCCATTTTATTGCCTTGCAGATGGGAAAGTCTCTTTGCACTGAGTGTTCGCTGAGCTTTGAGCCACGGTCTTCGTGCCTTCCCCAGCGGAGCTGCATGAAATTCCTTCGTCAAACACTCCCAGGAGAAGTAAAATCAGCTCCATCAGCATTATTTCTTACACAAGTACTTTTTGGAGGCTGAAAAGCAGCCTGTAAAGTTCACTCCAGCATTTCCGAATTCCGTGATGCTGATACTTGGGTTTAATCCTAAAATGCCATCGAGGAGTCGTGCTGGAACTGCTTCATTTTCTCAGGAGAAAAAGTTTAATTTGAAAATGGAGAAGTGAATGAATTTGAAAGGGTTTTTCCCTCCTGTTTTTTCAGACCAGCAGGAAAATGAGAGCCCAACCCTTCCCAGAGCTCCATCCCGGCAGTGTCAGGGAACATAAATCCCAGTCACAGCCTCATGTGGATGTTGCTCCCTCCGTGCTTTATGGTGGATATAATTTAAACCTTCACAGACTGAATATTCCCAGCTAAAGTGCACTCAGCCTGCCTTTCTCCCGCATTCCTACTTGTTGGAAATGCATCCCTGCTCCTGGTTCAGCTTCCAGGACAGTGCTCACGGCAGCTGTGCCATCCCCGTACCTCAGGGTGTCTTAAAACCATGAAGGATTTTCCAATTAAATTTTGATTTGGAAGTTGCCAGCCGAGAGCTTTGCATATAAGCAGGAACTTAGCATTTGGGAAAAATTCCCATGCAAGTATCCCATATTTCCTCGGCTTTGTTTCTGCCACAGAACCCCAGGCTTGTTTACTCGGATCCTTTTTGCTTTGGTGTCACGACCCTGCCCTTTCCTTCCTCCTTCCGCGTGCTCTGCTTGTCATTAAATCTCTGGATTATGACACGAAGTCATTTCTGCTCCGTGCATTTTCCCCTCGGCTCCTCTCCTCGGGGATATGGGATTCATCCAAGGACAGCACATCCCTTAAATAACACTTCTAATAATACTTAAAGAGAGCCATAAATGTAATTGCTGCCGTTAGCTCGGGAATGTGCGGCAGCTCCCGCTCCGGCTCTGCCATTCCCAGCCTCGGCTTCCCGATATTCCACTGCTGGGCTGGTTTTCACATTTATTTCATGAAATTTTGGGGCTGGAAGGCACCTCCAGCTCATCTAATTCCAAGGGATTCTCTGGCAGGGACACCTTTGATCCCAGGTTGCTCCAAACCCCGTCCAACCCGGCCGTGGACGATCCCAGGGATGCGGATGGGATGTGCAAGGTGGGGTTTTATCCCTCCAGATTGTGGAATGGGCATGGAAGGAGGCAGCCTGTGAAAGATTAATGGAGCTATTGATCCCAGCAGTGCTGTAACAACTCGGCGTTGCTCAGACATCTGAGGGCCGCCAGCATTCCCGGAGATAAAAGCCGGAGCGGGAATGTGCGTCTGTCTCCGTGACATCGTTCCTCGTGGGGGTTTTTTCATCCCCTTTTATTTCCCCTCCTGTTCTGCCTATGGAAAATGGAGGAATGGGAGAATAACGAGGGGCAGGTGGCAGGTTTGTTATTTAGGATGATCCCCCTCGTAGGCTTCCAAATAATTTCCAGGGTTATTGGGTAATCAAAGGCGGGAATAAAAATGGGAAGATCAAATAAATAACGTGGAACTAATGAAGCTCCATCCGCGTGCCAGCGAATGTCAGGGAAAAAGGGTTGGACATGCAAATTCCCCTTCATCCTGCTCCCCAGGGAGAAGTTCAGACAGACTGAAGGTCATCTCAGACGTTGTGATTTAGGCATGAAATGGTGCTAGGAGAAAGAATCCCAACGGGAATCTTTCCCTTGTTTGCAGGATTTGGTGCCCAAGGAAGCCTTAAACCTGAAATGAGCCGGGGCAGAAATGGGGCAGAAATTCCCAGTTCCGGGCTGGAAACTGGAGAGAGCACATCTGCACTGGGGGTGAGCTGGTGGGACTGGCAGCACCTCGGATATATCAATAAATATGATATTTTATCAATAAATATTATATCAGATCAATAAATATTATATCAGATCAATAAATGTGACAGAAGGGACAAATCTTCCTTTTATTCTGGCTGTCCCAAACCAGGATCTAGGATATCATCACATGCAGCCCTAATTAATTGTGTTATTTAATGAGGCACTCTTGAAAATAAAAACAGCAATTCCGCCCTGACAGAGAGATGAATGAGATTATTTAATTCCCTAAAATGTGAGGTTTTGGAATCCTGTATCAGCTCCATGTCCTAGGGTAGGAATTTCCCACCTCGCTGTATCCTGCTCTGAGTTTTTCAGCCCCACTGTGGTGTTTGGTGTCAAACAGGAGCATTTTTCTGTCCATTTTCCACCTGAAACTCTGGAAATGCACCTGTGTTCCTCTATTTTCCTTTTTATAATTATTATTACATCAAAACATCTTTGATGAGCACATTGAACCTCAAATGCAGAAACCTTTTAGTCCTCTCATTTATAAACAGCTTAAAGCACTCAGAGAAACATTGATGAAAAATGCGTAAGATGAGACAAAAACAAATACCACATTTAATAAAGTGTCTGCACAAATAATGCATAAATTTCCCTGCTGGAAACCTGTAAAATTCCATGTATGAGAAGGAAATATGAATTGCAGAGGCATCAAAGCCTAATGAAAAAAAAATATATTGTTGGCCTTCATTTAAGTCTGGGGGATCTGATGAGATTTGTGGGAATCAGTTCTCCTCCCTCTAACTCAGGCAAAATAATCAGAAGGACTGGAAGGAATCCCTTCAGCTGGAATTGGGCAATGGGGGAAGCTCTCTTCTGTTTGTTTTATTTTAAAACCACATTTTCTCCTCCTACAGTAACTCCATTCTCTTCCTTATGGGAGAATCATCAAATCCCGGAATGCTTTAGGTTGGAAAAGCCCTCCAAGGTTGAGTCCAAACCTTCCCCAGCCCTGCCAAGGCCACCACGGATCTGTGTCCCCAAGTGCCACATCCACGCTTTGAAATAGGCTTTTAAAGGGCTTTAAAGAGGCTTTGAAACCCCTCCAGGGATGGGGATCCCACCCTGTGCCAGCGCTGGACAACCCTTTCCATGAAGGAATTTTCCCGATATCCAACCCAAACCTCCCCTGGCACAGCTTAAGGCCATTTCCTCTCATCCTGTCCCTGTTCCCTGGGGTCAGAGCCCAGTCCCCACCCTCATTTCTCTGATCTGAAGGGCTCTGCTAACGGTTGGACTCGATGATTTTAGAGGTATATTCCAACCTTAATTATTCCCTGATCCTGCGCTGTGCTGCTTCCCTGTCCTTCCCGTCCTTCCCACCGCCATTCCTGCTGCCCCGAGTCGGAGCTGCACGGCTCTCCGTGGATTTAGCTGCACTGGGGATGAGCAGCCAGCCAGGTTTGGGGGTTGGAAGAGCCAAACGTGTCCTCTTCGGCTCACGGAGAAGGGCCGGAGCCGCAGGGATATCCCGGGAAGGAATCCTATTTCAACACGGATTCCTTACCCACGTTAAGCCACCTCTTGGCTGCTCTCCAAAATGTAAACAGGCTTCAGGGCTGGGGCTTGGGAAGTCGTTTCAGATGTGTTAGCTCAAATGTTGGGAATTTGGGACTCCTGAAACCCCGGGCCTAAAAGGAACATTGTTTTCCCTCTCATTAGTCCTTTTGCTGAACTCCAGCCGCAGCCTCCCTGGATTTTCCCACCAGTATCCCTTTATCTGATGGGGCTGAGAAGGAAAACCTGTTGCAAGCATTAAATATTTTCTGATGGCTCATCTGCTTAATTGTGGCTCTGTAGGATCAGATTTCTGGCATGCAGAGCAATTCCAAGTGTTTCTAATATTACAGCTCTGAGGACGCTGCCAGCTGTGGAGGTGATGCCTGGGGACACACCAGGGGAGTTTTCCAGGGAAAAGTTTTCCTTCCCATGCTGCCAGCAGGTGATTTCTCCTGGTGGAGGGATATTTATGGAATGGGGATTGTGCTGCTGAGCTGCTCTTGGGGAAAAAAGCAGCACTGAGGTCCCTGCAGGAGGGGCTGGGGAGGAGTTTGGTGTCCCTGCCTGGGATGAGGCCACGTGCTTTTCCTGCCAAATTTCAGATTTTGACACCCGTATTCCTGAGGCTGAGTGCTCAGGTTGGGATCCCTCTGGGATCTTCGGCCATTCCCACTGAGCTTGGAGCAAGGGCCACGAGGAGCTCCCATCTCCCTTCAAACGTGGCTGGGGGTAGATAAAATGCTCCTCCAGCATGGAGCAAAACTCCCATTTGGATGTTTCTGGAAGAATTTCCCTCCAGCCATGGAAATCCAGGTGTGACAACCCCGTGCCAGGATCTGCAGCAGGGAACAGGACAGCGATGGGCAGCGTCACAGGAAGGGAAAGAAGAAAACTGTGTTTTGCCATCCTGCTCTGTGTTCTGGGAATTCTGTGGGAATGGAGGACGAAGGGTGGAGGATGGAGAATGGGAGGGTGGAAGATGAAAGATGGAGAGTGGAGGGTGAAGGGTGGAGCATGGAGGGATGTTGGAAGGTGTCCCTGCCCTCCCACTACCCCACTGGGGGTGGAGGATGAAGGGTGAGGAGTGGAGGGCTGGAGGATGGAGATGGAAGATGAGGATGGAGCATGGAAGGTGGAAGACAAAGGATGGAGGGCAGAGAACAGAGGATGAAGGGCAGAGAGTGGAGGATGGAGGGCAGAGAATGGAGATCAGGAGATGGAGATTGGCAGATGGAGATTGGGAGATGGAGATTGGGAGATGGAGATTGGCCGATGGAGATTGGGAGATGAAGGGTAGGGGATGGGAGATGGAAGATGAAGGATGGAGAGTGGAGGATGGAGAGTGGAAGATAAAGGAAGGAGGGTGGAGAAAGGAGGATTGAGGACCAAGGGTGGAGAGTGGAAGATGGAGGGTGGAAAATGGGAGATGGAGGATGTAGGGTGGAGGGTGGAAAACACAGGATCAGAGCTGGAGACTGGAGGGTTGAGGATGAAGGATGGAGAGTGGAGGGTGGAAGGTGGAGGATGGAGGATGGAGGATGGAAGATGAAGCGCCCGCCGGGCTTTCGGGCTGGATTTTTCCTGCAGTTTTCCAGAGCCATCCTAAGGTGGCAGAGTTGCCGTCTGCTGCAGGCTGAGCCTGGGGCTGGCTGCTCTGCGATCCAAGGGGAGGAAAGGTATTCCAGGGAAACGATCATTTGTCTTGCAAAGCAGCCCGAGCTTTACGGCAGAGGAAGAGATCTGAGAGCAAATTAGCGAGTACTAATTACAAATGTGCCAGCGCTGGAATATTCAGGTCATTACAAATTTGTAACTCCCTTGGAATCGCTCAGCGGCAGCAGATGAGCAGATGGCGAGAGATCCTGGCAGCCGGTGTCCCACCCTGCCGGGGAAAACGGGCTGGAATTGTGCCCTGCCCTGGGCCAGGTGCCACCCCAGGGCATTCCCAGCCGCTGTGGGACACGGATGTGCCACCTCCTCCTTGGCCGTGGCAATTCCACCCGAAAGTACTGCAAAATCCGTGGCGTTAAAGGCTGGGGGGAAGGAGTTGGTGCCCCACAGCATCCGTGTGGTCCAGGGGCTGGAAGCAGAGTCAGATGGGATGGTTTGGCTGGAAATGGCAGCCGAACTCTGTTGGGGTCACTCGTACCCGTCAGGGCACTTCCAATCCCTTCCCAACCTTCCAGGTGCTGCCAGAGCAGGAGGGATGTCTGAATCTGGGGACATTTTGTTTCCGTGAGGAAAAATGAGGTGGAATCACTTCAGCTGTGCTGTCATTATCACTGGAATTTTATTTCAAATATTTGTAAATTCTCTCCAACGTGGCTGGAGCCATTTCCATTCACTCTCTGCATTTCTGCGTTTGTAACACTTAGGATAAAAATCACTCCAGTGAGAAATTATCCTCAGCACTTCCATGGAGCTTTTGGTGGACGGACAAGGGAGGTGACCTGGTTTTGGCGGAGAGCAGAGTCACACCAGGATGTGGAGAAGATCTTCAGCTGCTCCTCTCTGGTTTGGCCAGCCCATGAAGCGAACATTGATTGCCTCGACGTGCCTGACCCACCCTTGGGAGTGGGGAGTGAAGCAGGACAAAGCTGCTCACAAGGAAAATTTTACTCCATAAGGAGCAGAAATTAGGATTAGCTCTGTCTGAGTTATGATTCCTTTTCTCTCCACTCTCTGGGAAGCAGCACAGATGTATCTGTTTCCTTCTGGAAACCCTGGTCCCGATCCTTGCATCCCACCTGGAGGAATCCCGAGGAGTCAGGCACAGCTTTCCAAATGAAATGCTGAATGGGAACACCCTCCGGAAGCTGCGCTCCTTGGGAGATGCACTGTTAGTGGTATTGTTGGAAAATATACCAGTTTAAAATTTTTTTATAACTTTTAACTTTTTATTTTTGTCTCTCTGGCTAGGCTTAACTTTGCTTTGGTGCAGGGAANGGTGGCCATCTCCAAACATCCACCCCAGAGCACCTCGGACACAGCTGGAGACATCTCCCCCGGAAAGGAGTGATAAGAGAATTGAAAAATGAAGATCTAATTTACATCGGAGCTGAGGGGATTCGGATCCAATGGGAAACTGAACACTGAGGGTTGCTCAACTCTGGACCAGCGAACTTTGAAACAATGCATCTCTGTGGGTTTTGAGTGTATAAAATTTGGGGGAAATCCTATAAAATCGGTGTCATGGAATGATTCTCTCTGCACAGCCGGGCTGTGTGTGGATGAGATGATTTCTGTGGCACACCCTGGCCAGAACAACATCCTGGCCAGAGAATAAAGTAATGCCTTGACTCTCTAACATTAAAAGTGTTGTTGGAGGGTTTTTGTTTTTCCCGCAGTTTTGGTGACAGTACAACTGCTTCTGGGGCTGTGGGAATGCTGCCAGGATGGAGCCCTTGGATTTCAGGAGGTGGGGAGAGCTCCAGGAGGTGAAGGTCTGGGATTCCATCCTCTCCATGGGCATATCCAACCCAGCTTGGAGCTCTGGGAGGAGGAAAGGAAGCGCGGCTTTGGCACGACGGGAATTTCTCAACGTGTAACAACAGGGAAAAAAAGATTAAATAATTTGGGGCCCTGTCTTATCTGCCGTGACGATTTGCAGTGCTCAATAAGCCGTGAAATTCCTCATTTCTCAGCAGGGATGCAGTGGGCGACTGCGCTGCCTGAAAAACACCCAGAGCTCCCACTCTGAGCGTGGAGAAACCGCGGAGAGACGAGCCTGGATTCCAAGGATGGGGAGGAAAATGTGGGTTTGGCCCTCGGATGGTTCTGAGCCACCCACCTTGGCTGCTCCAGGCCCTCCTGGGTCACAGACATCTGGTGCCATGTGCAGGAGGAAAGGGCGGGCAGTGCTCCCCGTCCTGCTCCCCCCGAGGGGACAAATTCCCGGGAAAAAGGACCCCGGACGATTGTTCATGGATTTAGCTGTGGTTCTGTGCCCCTGGCAGGTGCCTGGGCAGAGACACTGGGAGCACAGGTTAATCTGGAGGATATTCACCTTTCCAGGCCCTTCAGGGCCATCTCTGCTCACGTAGAGAGCCAGAACCACACCAACATCCCAAATTCCAGCTCCGGGCTGTGCCTGCCCTCCCACGGACCCACATAACCTCTCCTGCCCCAATCCCACTGGTGATGCCCTCCGGAGAGCCCATCCGAACCCCTCCCGAGGAGGCAGCTGAGGTGACACGTCCCGAGGGATGGGACATCATCCCTGTCCCATCCCCACCATTCCTCATTATGCGCTTCCAGTGGCTTGGAGCAATCAGGCGTCCCATTCTCAAGGACATTGACGGATTAGCCTCATCAGTCCCCTGCTGTGGCCGCCAACTTTCCCCAGATTAATCAGAAAAAACAGCTCCCTGATTGCCATTTAAATTGCACAAAAGATATATTTGTCTTGGGGAGCTCCGTGACATTTCAAAGGAGCTTTGCTGCCTCGCTTCCCAAGGGGCTGGAAAAGAGGGAAGGAAACGTTTGGCTTCGTCCTGTTGGGCTCCTGCTGGAGTTTGAAAATTCGGCAGCTCCTCGAGGGCGTCGTGCGGAGGAGATTTCACTGCATAGTATCAAACATAAACACTCGGTGCCGTAATTTGGCTCCTGATCCAGGCTCTCCACGTCCTCCTGGATGCTGTGTCTCGTTTTTCCCTCCGAGGCGGCACGGGAAGCAGCTTTACCCCAGAACCGAGGGGATCGGGTGTGTGGCGGCAGCTGTGCTTGGGTTTCCTCCTCCTGCCCTCCAGGGCTGACCCTGCTCATGGAATATTCATCTCCTGGGGAGTGCACGGTCACCTCCTGCTGCTGTTGGACATCAGAGCGACAATAAGACACCGACCCGAGTGTGTCAGTGAGGGTGAGACCCAAGGTGAGGGTGGAATTTGTCCTTTGTGCATCACCCGCTGGCGATTCAGATTTTTTTGAACCCTAGGAATGACTCGAAGGTGAGGCAGTAAACATGGAATTAAATGTGGAGAATGGAATCGCAGAATCACAGAGTGGTTTGCGATGGACTTTAAATCCCATCCAGTGCCACCCCTGCCCTGGCAGGGACAGCTCCCACTGTCCCAGGCTGCTCCAATCCTGTCCAGCCTGGCCTTGGGCACTCCCAGGGATCCAGGGGCAGCCCCAGCTGCTCTGGGAATTCCATTCCAGGGCTTCCCCACCCTCCCAGCCAGGAATTCCCAATTCCCAATACTCCATCCATCCCTGCCCTCTGGGAAGCCATTCCCTGTGTCCTGTCCCTCCATGCCTTGTCCCCAGTCCCTCTGCAGCTCTCCTGGAGCCCTTCAGGCCCTGCCAGGGACTCTAACCCCAATGTGACAGGTCAAGGATTTCTCCTGGAGCATTCCTTGAGGAAAGGCTGCCCAGAAGAGGACAGCACTTCCTCAAAGCACTGTTGGAAAATATACAATCTTAAAAATTTTGTATCACTTTAGTCAAAGGCTTTGTCTGTACCCTGGGAAAAGGAATTTTAAGCTTTTTTTCAAGGCATTGTTCTGCCAGCTGAGGTCTGATGAACTCAACACATCGACAGAGTGGAGCAGCCCAAAGATCCCCAGAGAGATAAAAACCATCCACGGAACATGAACGGAACATCGGTGGCCATCTCCAAACATCCACCCCAGAGCACCTCGGACACAGCTGGAGACATCTCCCCCGGAAAGGACTGATAAGAAAATTGAAAAATGAAGATCTAATTGACATCGGAGGCGAGGGTATTGGGATCCAATGGGAAACTGAACACTGAGGGTTGCTCAGCTCTGGACCAATGAACTTTGAAACAATGCATCTCTGTGGGTTTTGAGTGTATAAAATTTGAGGGAACCCACTCAGCCCATCCTCGCTCAGTGCCAGAGATCGCCCAGCAAAACACCGTGAGGTTCTACAAACACCCCTGGAGCTGCCAAACCTCTCCCGGCAGCACCCCCGCATCCCCACGCGCCGTGAGGATGCCAGCCAGGCAGGATTTTGCTTTTCCAGGGTGTTCTCACTGCCTCCAGGGCTATTTAAAGCCTGCAAAGCGAAAAAAAAAATCTGTTACTCGCCAGCACATGGTGTCTGTGTAGCACCTCGGGCAGTGCTGGGCCAGGAATCACAGCTGAGATCCATGGATTTGTCCCTGGAAATGACTCAGTGGAGGGACGGCTGCACCTCCCGGAGCACCACGTCCTGCGTGAATTCCTGCGGCAGGTACTGCCTCTGCCACAGGAGCTGCTCCAGCTCTTTATCCGCCTCGAAATCCAGTTCTTTATCCACCTCTTTATCCACCTCTTTATCCAGTTCTTCATTCCTGTTATTTGTCCCGTCCCCAGAGCTGCTTTGCGCGAGCTGAAGGAGCTGCCCTGTGCCAATTTTTCCGCGTGGAAATGGAAATCATTTTGGAGGTGTCTGACAGAGGCTGATGTGGTTTTTCCAGCCCCTCATTCTCCCTGTGTTTTCTCCCTGATTCTCCCTTCTCCCAAAAGGCTGGGAATCCTTCTGGTTTCGGTCCTTCTGGAATGCATGTTTTCCCTTTCTCACTAATATTTGCTGATCTGCTCCAATCTCGTCCATGCACTGACCTTGCAGCCTCCCTTTCCAGATTACAAACCTGATCTCCTTCAGAGGTCTCCCTCGCAATGTTCAAAGTCTACATCAGGCCCAGATACAACACAGGAACATTTATTTCCAGAGAGAAAACAGCTCTCAGCAGACCATGGAGCGATGTGAGAGGAGAGGCAGGATCTGTTTCCATGGAATTTTATTTCCTTTGCATAAAACTTGACAGGAAGCTGCATCTGATTTTTGTTCTCTTGGACAAATAATCATAAACCATGGAATAGTTTCGGTTGAAAGGGGTCTTTAAAGGGAGTCTAATTCCCATCCCTGCCGTGGTCAGGGACACCTTCCACACCTTCCACCATCCCAGGATGCTCCAGGTTCTGGCCTTAGACACTCCCAGGGATCCAGGGGCAGCCACAGCTTCTCTGGGAATTCCATTCCAGGGCCTCCCCACCCTCATCGGAAAATCTCCTCCCTTACATCCAATTTAAACCGCCCTAAATCCTGAATTTTAAAAGCATTCCACCTTGTCCTGTCACAGCAGGCCCTGCCACAAAGTTTGTCCCCATTTTTCCTGTGGGCCTTCCTTCAAGTCCTGTCTCCTTTTCCTCCTGGGAATTTTGTCTGCGGTGATTTAGGGATTTCCGTGGTGATGTCGGGAATTTTCCACGCTCGTGTACAAAGCTGTACAGATATGTCATGGATTGGAATATCCACCTTCCCCAGCATGGGATTTCTGCATGGGTGGCTCTGGCCAAGAATTTCCAGATTCTGTCCTCTTTATCCCAAATTTCTCCCGCCAGAAACAACCAACCCACGCCAACATCTCTGCTTTCCCAAAAACCTCTGTGGTTAAAACTTCTCTGTGTTCACTTCCTGCTTTAGGAAACGCTCTCCTGGTGGCTGCCAGATAAAAAGTGGAGACAAGGAATGGATTGACCCCAGCAGAGAATTTTTAGAGCAGAAAGTTAAAATATTATGGATTTTTTATTAAAAACAATGCAGATTTTTTTCCCAGTTTTCTGGGCGAGAGGCAGGGATCCAAACCCTGCTGCTTTACCTGGTGTCTCCTGAGCGATGGACGCGCTCGAGGAGGGCACAGTGGAGCTCCCAGGGCAGCTGGAATCGCTGGCGGTGGTGCAGTGAATCCCGGGAATGCGTGAAGCTATGCTAAGCGGAGCGGCTGCGATCCCAGCACGCCGGGAACGCCTGGAGCTGACCCCGAGCGGAGCCCAGAGCAGCCAAACCAAACCCCACGGTGGGGAAACGGAGCGTTTGCTGAGGAAACCATGGAAAATCGGGCAGAAAGTGCAATCCCAAAGGACTGAGGAGCTCCAGAAGAAAATTCCTGAAGAAACTTCCCCGGTGTGACCTCCAGTGGGGATTTAGAATCGTGGAATAGTTTGGGTTGGAAGGGAGCTCTAAAGGTCACCTCACCCACCCTGACCTGAGGGACACCTCCATCCAGATCCAGTGATAAAAAGCATCTTGGATTTGCCGCAGATGTCTTCCAAGGCCATGAAATAAATGGCAGTTTTTGTTTCATTGTTTTTATATTTTTTTAAGATGAAAATCCTCCCTGGTGCCCACACCTTTTTATAACCTGCCTGAAATAAAAAGAGGGATTCTAAAAGTGTGGGAATGGAGTACCTAATGGGTTTGTAGGAACACTGTTATTGTTGTCCTTGGAAAACACTCTGAGGATGTGAAAAGCTCGGGATCATCGCAGAGCATCACCCTGCCCACGCAGCTTCCAATCGGATTTTATTTTACCACGGAAATGTTCTGCTCCGCATTGACTGAATTTTCCTGAGTTAGAGAATTGGCCATTGGATTTTAAAGGAGAAAATGGGCTGGAAAATACTGCTGGAGCTGTTGGGGGCGTGTGTGTGCATCCCGAGAGGAATTCAGGATTTCGGATTTATGGGAAGTTAGTTCGGTCCATATTCTGTCATTCTTCCTCATATTTATATTTATATTTATATTTACATTCACATTTACATTTATATTTATATTTACTTTTATTTTTATTTTTGTTGTTGTTTTTGGTTTTATTTTTTTGTTTTTATTTCTGCCCAGAGAAGCTCTGGCTGTCCCTGGAACCCTGGGAGTGTCCAAGGCCAGGCTGGATGGCCCTGGATGGGATTTAAGGTCCCTTCAATTCTAACCATTCCATGATTCTGTGATTCCGTGACTGTTCCACTGGGACACGCAGGAATGAGTGACAAGCACAGCTCCGAAACAATTAAATCCGAGGTCAAGACCACATTGGAACACACCAGAACTGCAATGAAATGTTTGGAGGAGCTATAAAATAATTAAATCTGATTAAAACCACTTGCTGTCGATCTCTGCTCCGTTTGTTCCTGAGCCACTCCTCTAATTTAATTAGAGCTTTTAACAACAACACAAAACCAAGGACGATTTTCCAGGAGCTATTTTGGCTTGTTAGGTGCCATTTTCAGCTGTTCATTTTTCCCTGGAGAGGCTCCGCAGAGGAATTTACCTCTCTGGATAAACGAGGGAAGAGCCAGGACTTCCATCCACTAGAAAAAAAAAAATCAGTCATTCCTTCTGACCACATTCACCTGGAATTTTGGGGTTTTTTTGGGATGCGGGATGCCCTGCGATGCTCCCGGTGCCAGCTGGTGCTGTCGGCAGCTTGGATAAAACAATTTTCCAGCAGCAGCTCCTCATTAGGAAGAGGAGCAGCCCCAGCATCTCCCCTGCCCTCGCAAACTGTTATGCAAATAACTCTCGCTGACAGCACAAATACATCCATTTGGGTGTCGCACTAATTGATTTTCGCTCATTAGGAGTGATTTCGCCCTAATTTGATAAGGAAGTGTGAAACTCTTCCTCCCAGCAGCAGGTTCGGTGTTTGTGGAGGCATTAAGGAGGTGTTAATTAGCCCCGGCTCGCTCACGTTGATGGTTTGGGGAGAATCACGCCAAAGCCTGTTGCTCGAGGGGCTTTGTCCAATTAAATTAATTACCTGGAATGTGGCACCTATGGATGCATGGCACCTATGGATGTGTGGCACCGATGAATATGTGGCACCTATGGATGTGTGGCACCTATGGATGTGTGGCACCTATGGATGCATGGCACCTATGGATGCATGGCACCTATGGATGTGTGGCACCGATGAATATGTGGCACCTATGGATGTGTGGCACCTATGGCTGTATGGCACCTGTGGATGTGTGGGACACCTATGGATGCGTGGCACCTATGGATGTGTGGCACCTATGGATGTGTGGCACCTATGGATGCATGGCACCTATGGATGTGTGGCACCTATGGATGTGTGGCACCTGTGAATGTATGGCACCTATGGATGCGTGGCACCTATGGATGTGTGGCACCTATGGATGTGTGGCACCTATGGATGTGTGGCACCTATGGATGTGTGGCACCTATGGATGTGTGGCACCTATGGATGTGTGGCACCTATGGATGTGTGGCACCTATGGATGTGTGGCACCTATGGATGTGTGGCACCTATGGATGTGTGGCACCTATGGATGTGTGGCACCTATGGATGTGTGGCACCTATGGATGTGTGGCACCTATGGATGTGTGGCACCTATGGATGTGTGGCACCTATGGATGTGTGGCACCTATGGATGTGTGGCACCTATGGATGTGTGGCACCTATGGATGTGTGGCACCTATGGATGTGTGGCACCTATGGATGTGTGGCACCTATGGATGTGTGGCACCTATGGATGTGTGGCACCTATGGATGTGTGGCACCTATGGATGTGTGGCACCTATGGATGTGTGGCACCTATGGATGTGTGGCACCTATGGATGTGTGGCACCTATGGATGTGTGGCACCTATGGATGTGTGGCACCTATGGATATGTGCCACCTATGGATGTGTGGCACCTATGGATGTGTGGCACCTATGGATATGTGCCACCTATGGATGTGTGGCACCTATGGATGTGGGACACCTACAGATGTGTGGCTGCTGTGGGTGGATTTGGGAAGCTGGAAGTACCAAACTTGGTGAGATCCATCCCTTGGAGTGAGGTCTCCTCCCTTAGATTGTCCTGAAGCCTCAGGATTTTTAGTTTCTGTATTTTTCCTGTGTCTGTAGTTTTAGTGTGTGGCTCTGGACTCCAAACAAAGTGCTAAAAGTTCTGTTCCCAGCATTTTAGACAAAACAATTCCTCTAAAGCTCGGGATCCAAGGACACTTCTCTGCCTCAGAATCCCAAAATATGGAACCAGCAGTGAATTGGGGGGAGCAGATTTGGGGTAATGACATCATCACCTGAGGGTGTGACTGGAGGATTAAGGCTTGACATGCAAATGAGCAGAACTTATAAAATGTGAAGATCTTGTGACTCGCTGTCCACTTCAGGTGCAGCCTCTCGAGTGGGCTCTGTCTGCCCTAAATGCACCAAAAGGCCTTTAATAAATTTATCTGCTTTTTATTCTCCCAACTTTGTCTGGCCTCTGTTTTAGGTAAACCCATCAGGCATCAGTCCCACTGCAATCTCCCTTCCCCGAAACACAGCCAGCATCTGATTCCTCGGCTTAAGGAGAGACTTTCCTCTCAATTTATCTCCCAGGGGTGTTGAGGATCCAAGATCCTGGGAAAAACGGTTGGATTTGAAGGATCCATTGTTCGCACACACAGAACAACCCTCGTGGTTTGGGAAGCAGGAGATGTCCAAAAATCCTCCTTTTTTTGCCACTGGAATGGCAGAACAGCTGCTCGGTGTCTCCGGGGTGGGTTGTCCCAAGTGTTCCTAAGGATTTTCTGGATCCAGAGCTGTCTGAAGGCTGGAATGTCTGCTTCACTCTAAATCTGGACGTTTCCAAAACTGTTTGCATTGCACTTGAACCCGAGCCAAATATTTTCAGCCTTACATGAGCAATGACAGGTTTTAAAATAAGATTTTTCAAAAGCATTGTTTTCTGCCCAAAAAAAAGAGAGCTTCCCATTTTTTTTGTTTTAAATTTTATCAAATGTCATGGACATGCTTTGTTTTTTTTTCATGGAAAAACTATGACCATATGTGAGGGGAAAAAAAGGGAAGAGTGAAAAATCTGGCATCATTTGGGTGTTTGTGACAGAGTTTTTTTCATATAAACCATGAAGAAAAGCCATGGCTGTGGCTTGGTGGCACTTGGATGGTGCAGACAGACACACGTTTGAAGCTCTCCTGAATCAGAATGAATTCCTATTTTCAAGGAATGACCCCCAAAAAAATTCCTGCTGAGGCTGAGAATGTAGATTGCTCCCAGATGGCAGCTGGAGACAGGAGCAGTGGTGGGGCACGGACTAATCAAGGGAAAATAGTGGGAAAAAATGCAAAATCTCCATGAAATGGAGTAAAAGTTGATTGAGCCTTTGGCCAGACACCAGGCTGTGGATAAAACACAGATTTTTTTATGCCATGTCCTTTTTAAAACCCTAAATTCTCCTCTGGATGTTTCCCATATTCATTTGTTCCTTTGTTAGTTGGGATTTTTAAAAAAATCCTGCTGAACTTTGCATTTAGATACGAGAAAAAATGGAGGGATCCATCCCTCCTGGCAAAATCGCTCATCCAGCCCCTGCACTGACCCTAAATCCATGCTGCAGCCTCACGTTGGAGCTAACCAAGTGTGACAGCTCCCGCAGTGACCTCAGACTTCTCTCTGCAATCGTTTATTTGGGAGCTTTTTCCCAAACAGTTTCTGTTCCAGGAGATGTGAAGGCTCTGAAGCCGCAGATGGGCTGAGATTCTGATCTCAGCGTTGGGCAGGAGGGCCTGGATTGAGTTTTCTCTTTTGATCACTCCCAGGTGAGGTCTCTGACCCGAGAAAAAAACCAAATTTCATTGATGGTGTGCCAGGAGGGGGAGGTAAGTGTGGGTCACGGCCTTGCATGGCGTGATGGGATGGAATCATCGTGGAATCATCATGGAATTGTCATGGAATCATCGTGGAATCGCCATGGAATTGTCATGGAATCATCGTGGAATCGTCATAGAATCATCATAGAATCATCATGTAATCATCATGGAATTGTCATGAAATCCTCATGGAATCATCATGGAATCGTCATGGAACCATCGTGAATCATCGTGGGTCATTGTGGAAGCATCATGGAATAGTCATAGAATCATCATGGAATCGTCATGGAATCTTCATGGAATCGTCATGGAATCATGGTGGAATCAGGGAATGGTTTGAGTGGAAGGGACCTGAAGGGGTTCATGGGCAGGGCCACATTCCACCATCCCAACCCGACCTTGATCATTTCCAGGGGTGCATTTGCACATCCAGGGATCCAAACCCAATCTAAAAATTCATTTTCAGCCCCAGCTAATGGAATCTCCATCTTCAGGAGGAGCAGAAGTCTCCCCAGAGCAGAACCCTGCAGCCTCAGCTTGTGCCCACAAACTCTGACCCATCCCTGCTGCAGAACAACCACAGAGGGAGAAGTTCAGCTTTGTTTTGTTTTGTTTCATTTCGTAAAGCACTGGAGCACAGTTTGAATTCTTTGTCAGTCAATATATTGGGAAGTATTTGCCAAGTGCGTGTGCTGAACAAAGAACATGGCCCGGAATCCAAGGGAATTGCTGCTTCCAGGCCTGAATTCCTATTTCAGTTGCTGTGGCTGTGACAGGAGGGTTTGGAACTGGAAACCTCCAGCACATTTTTGGGGAAAATCCACCCTTTTTGGTGTTTCACCAAGCCAAAGGTGCCCGATCCTGAGCTCACCCAGAAAAATGGGAACAATCCCTTCATCAGAGCAAAGCCTTCATCACAGAGACAGAATTGTGCATTTATCACCCCACCATGGGTGTGAAATTCCTGAATATACTGAATATATTTTTGAAACTGAAAGCTTAAACTCCATCTTTTTTTTCCCCAGACTGGATATTCCTCCTAATTCTGCAGCGCTGATCCAAAGGCTTGAAAAGCCCCCAGCCATCCTTGCCCCACTTTCCTCTCAGAATATTCGTTCCAGGGAATATTGTATCAACACATTGATCTCCCTAAATCTTATTAAGAGGTGCAGCAGGTCCAGCCACGTCCCAGAAATTCATTTGCACCTTCCCCTCGCTTGGTTTTTTTTTTTTTTTAAAATTCCCGTTTCTTCATCAGATTAAATCTAAAAATAAACACTGTGGAAATATACCTCCCCTGTATATTTTTGTCAGCGATGTTTGAGCTGAAACAAAGTGAAAGGCTGAGTTAAATTTGCTTTCCGAGATAATTCCATCTGGGACAAGAGGCTGCTGGTGTCTTTGCCCCCGAAGGTGGATTTGGCTGCTGTGAGGGTGAAATCCTCTTTTCTCCACAGCCCGAGGAGAGGCTGCTGTGGTGGAATTTGGAGCATGGACCTGTGCTCCGGGGAGGAGATGCTCTAAATCCCAGAGAATTCAGTGCTGTGACAGAAATACACCCCAGTGCAACATTGTCCCAAAAAACCTCCTCGCCGGGCTCGGGAAATCCATCTAATCCCAAAATGTTCCAACATTTCAGGGTGTGAGCACGGAGGGGATGGAACAGCTTTGTCCTGGCTTTGTGTGTGACACCAAAGGCGTTCGGAATCGCTCTGTGCTGTGACCTCGGGGCCCAGGGAGCCCCAGCCGAGGGCAAGAGGGTCCAGTCTGCTCCTCGTTCCAGTGCCAGGCTGGAATGGGAATGGTCCTGGGATGAGAATTTTCCGGGAGGAAATTTCAGCCCATTTCCCCTTGGAATGCAGATGGGAAGGGCCAGGACTGAGCTCCCACGGCCTGAAGGCTCTGCAGGTATAAACACCTCTTAAATAGCTTGGGTGGGATCATTATGGGATCATCACCCCTCTCCTCTCCCAGGGCTGGGGTGCTCCCTCTTTTTGTATTTGCGATCTTAAAAATTGATTTCTTTACGTTTTTAACAACTTCTTTCATCAGAACCCAAGCATTTGCTCGGCCCCCTTCTAAGAATTTTACCAGAGTGGCTTTTCCAGCTAAAAACCCCACTAACCTGAGCTTGATGGCATTGAGTTGGGACAGGGTGATTCCCTGGATTCAGTCTCTTCCTGCTGCATCCCTGAATCCTCTATAAAAATATTATGTATTCTAATTATTAATTATAATTAATAAGCCTCATCCACAGCCAGAGTCCCCAACCCATCGAAATATCCCCACGGAATGGGAAAGCCCATTTTAGGTCTTGATTCACCTGAGATGTCACCTCCTAAAGACTGGACATTAGGGAAAAAACTCCTTCATGGAAAGGGAAATCTGCCCAAGGAGTCCCCGTGCCCAGAGGGATTTAAAATCCGTGTGGATGTGGCACTCGGGGACAGGGCAGTGTTAATGGTTGGACTCGATTGTTTGGAGGTCTTTTCCAACTTTATTGGTTCTGTGATTCCATTATTCTATTCCTGATAATTCCGTGAATTATCCCTTCCAGACAGCACAACCAGGGAAAAAAGGGATATAAATAACTGAATAACATCCCTTCCTTCCTTCCTTCCTTCCTTCCGCACCATTCCTTCCTTCCTTCCTTCTGCACCATTCCTTCCTTCCTTCCTTCTGCACCATTCCTTCCTTCCTTCCTTCCGCACCATTCCCTCCCTCCCTGCCTCCCTCCCTTCCTCTCTCCCTGATGAGACAACCCAAAATCCAGCATGGAGATGGAAAACAGGCGGAAATGGGAAACCTTCCTGGTGAAGATGTAGGGAAGAAGGGCGGATTTTCTTGGGGATGGGCTAATAGGAAATGTGGTGTTTGGTGCTTCAGAAAGGTTCATCCTTTTGGGTGGAACAAGCCCAAAAACTTCCTGCCTGTGGTTGTGTTCCCTTAAACCTGCTGTGCCCTCAAGGACATCAGGAATTATACATCACTAATTTGGTGACATGAATCTTGGGAAATGCCCCAGCTGGAGCTTTAAAAAAAAAAAAAAAAAAAGGACTACNAAAAAAAAAAAGGACTCAGGAAAGGCAAGCATTAAAAAAATTATCATCAGCAGCCTTCCCGAATGCTGCCCCCCCACCCAACCCCATCTCCACACTTCCCTTCAGAAGGGGCTGGGGATGATAAAAACATGGATTAAAACGTGATAAAATCACCGGCTGACCTATTACAAATGACAAGGTTAATGCTCCCCTGATCCATCACCATCCATTCCCCACTGCAGGAGGGATTTGTGCATCCATCACCAAGGAGCAGAGGCTGTTCCCCCACCTCTGCTGGACCATCTGCGTCTAATCCAGAGCGAGGGGCCCCAGCTCCTTCCTGCTCACCATCCCGGCCTCCTTTTCCTGAACAAATGGATGTGGGGAGGTTTTGAAGCACTGGAAATTCTGGATTTTTCCTCTGGAGCCTCTGCTTGTTCCTTTGGCAAACTGGGAAGTGGCCGCGCTGGGACAGGACTTGGAGATACTGGGCTGGTGGTTAAATATTCAGGGATGTAATCTCACATGGCTAAAAACCTTGGGAACTAGCTACGAAATTTCCTCGCCGTTGGAGAGAAGGATTCGGGTCCCAGCTCTGTTTCTTCCACACCAGACTCAAGGAAAAGAGGAAATGGCCTCAAGGGAAGTTTAGGATGGAAGGATTAAAGCCCATGGGATGAGACACCTTCCACCATCCCAGGATTCTCCAAGCCCTGTCCAACCTTTTAAGGTCCCTTCCAACCCATCCCTTCCATGATCCTACAACGCTCCGGAGAAGTTTGGGCAGTGGGACAGCCCTGCTGGAGTCCCTCCCTCCTGCAGCAGGGCATGACAGGGAACAAACCGAGATGAGGCTCCTAAAATCCAATTTTCCGAGGCTGAGCTCCCCAGCCCATGTCCCCCAGACAAGAGCCCTCAATCCCGGCTGGAATAACAACCAGTGCAGCCGGAGGACATAATGGGATCGGACACGTCGTTATTTCCGTGCGTGTCTGCCAATCAAGCCAGGGGGAAAATGGGATGAGACACCTCCAGCAGCTTTGGGGGTGCAGGATTCCCGATCGATGAGTGATTGGCAGAATTTGCCTGTCAGAGCTGCTCGGCATCGAATCGCTGTCCCCGGGATTATGCAGGAGGCCAGGGAATTTTGGGTTTTCATGGATGAACACAGGGCAAAAGGGAGGAGAGGCTGAGGATCCGTGGCAGGAGGGTCACAGCTTCCCTCCCGAGGGACATGGGCAGCGGGACACTCACAGGTGAATTATCCTGATTTATCCATCACTCCTACGGCAAAATGTGCCAGCCAGCAGGAGAATTTCATCATTGTTTATTCCTTTTTTAACCCTTGTCGTGGGTTTAGGCACACGTTAGTGCTGGAGTCTGGGGCGTCTCCAAAGCTGATGGATCTATTTCTATATAAAATCACAATATTATTATGCGCCAGCGATTTCTGGCTCGGTGGGGGCGCAGGGTGCCACAAACATCCCAAAACCAGGGAGATTCGGGAAGATGGGATGTGAGGTTTGGGGGGATGGAGCCGAGGTCAACTCCTCGGAATGAAACCAAACGAGCTTTCATTGCGAGGAGAGGCCGACTTTTGATCGTTATCTGCTTTTCTTATTACAAAGCGATGTGCTTTAAATGAAAATAGAAAGCAGCGCTCGCCGGCCCCGGTGACCCAGCCTTGTTTCCGTGCGCTGGCACTAATTAAGGCGATGTGTGCACAGTTAAACGCGCGCACCTCGAGCCAGATGTTCCGGCAGGAATTTCGGCTGGGACCAGAAGCCATTATGCTGATTTTTGTAAGGCGATGCCCTTTAATATCTGCTTGTCTGTGCAGAAGCACCCGCCGCTGATAAAGGCTTGATTGCCTGAGGAAATTCCCGGTAATTACCGCTGGAATCAAGCAGGGGCGGTGTCCAGATGGATGCAAAGGTAGCGTTTCCCAGGAATTTATGGCACCATTCAAGCAGCGGTGAAACAGAACTAAAAGGAGAATTGTGATGGATTTTCACACGGAGGGTGGGGAGGCTCTGGTGGAGAAGACGTGGATCCCTGGAAGTGTCCCAGGCCAGGCTGGACAGGGCTTGGAATAGCCCGGGATAGTGGGAGGTGTCCCTGCCGTGGAACGGGATGGGTTTTGAGGTCTCTCCAACCAAAACCACTCCAGGATTCCACGCTCTCAGCACAAGGAGCCTCCAAATCCCCACACCATCCCAAATCCCCACACGGAGGGTGCCCATCCAGCTCCCTCCGGGGTCTGCTGTTTGCTCCTCCCGGCTGTGCCTGTGGGAAAACGAAAACCCCAAAAGCTGCTGGTGGTTAATGAGGAAAAGATCCCTGGGTAAGGAGCGCAAACAGCTCGGGGAATGTGTACATTCGGTGACCACAGGAATGAGAGCCACGCAGGCTGCCGGGGCCAGGAATCTCTCTTTGGATGCGTTTCAAAGCGAAACAGAATTGCCCGGGCTGGGAAGGGGACCGGGAGCAATGTGCAGGGTTACCCAGAGGGGCACCTGGAGCAGGGAATGCAGGAATGAGGGCTCTGTTCCCTGGGAAAGCCTGCTTGGAATGGCAGTGCCATGATTTTGGGGATGGCAAATAAGGCTCAACACTTTCTTTCCCTTTTTTCTCACCACAGAATCCGGGAATGATTTGGCAGGGTGGAATGGCTTCCTATGCAAGACTTCGTTGTGAAGCAAAATTTCCCCCAAAACTTAATTTTTAAACCTGGAAATCTTCCTTTCAGCTGCTCCTGGCTGTGCCGAATTTCTGAATTGTTTCCATTCTGGTCCTACGGCGACTCGCTGATGTCAAGATGAAAGCGAATTTGGGGTGCTTTGTGTGGGTTGAACGCCCCTTTTCTTTTATCTCGGCTCGGAAGGGAATGAGAGATGAATTCCTGGTGTTATTCCCTGCGGAAGGCATTCTGGGAAGCAAGAGGAGAAATAAAAATCCAAGCCTTTGGGGCATTTGAAGTGGCAGAGAGAAAAGAGAGAGCCGAGCCTGGGGAGATGTGAGGAGAGAGGGAGGGACAACAGGGGAGGCATGAAAGGAAAATGGAGAGAGGGAAAGGGAATGAGGCAATTAGGGGCAGGATGGTCTTGCAGGACCCTCTCCTTCATCCGTGCCGATGGAAAAATAGCCTTGGAAGGAATTCCTGTGCCCTCAGTGCTCCCAGCTTCCCGTCGGGACTTTGCCCTGTCCCCAAGGGGTGAGGATCCAGGTCCTGCTCAGCTCTCTGTGGGATTTGGGGTGTCTGGCTGAGCCGTATCCCTACAAAACCTGGGATGTGAGCCTTTCCTTCTCCATCAGCGGTTTCCCCGGGATTCCGGGAAAACCCAGCACAGACCTGTCTCACTGGTGGGACAGCACAGGGCCAGCAGCTCCCCAGTCCCAAAATTTGGGGCCACCAGAGCGGGGGCTTTACACCTCTTGCTGCTTTCCCCGTGGGGCTGGAGAGGAGAACTCTATCAGCAGCACGCCCGAGCATTTCCAGCAGAGCTGGAAGGGTTTTCCGTGTCCCAGGAGGAATTCTGGGGCAGGGAAAATTCCCGGAAATGTCTCTGGAGCTCCTCTCTGCAGGATGGGGCTGCACAGGGAGGGATCTGAGTCCCCTGCCCGGCTCAGTCCTTCTGGGAATGTGGGTGGGAAATCATCCCTGTTTTCCTCACCCTGGAAAAGAGGGAAAATAGGCAAAAGCTGGAAAATGAACCCAAATAAACGCGTGAACAATTTGCCTCCTGTGAATGTAAAATCATGGAATTAAGGCTGGAAAAGACCTTTGACATCATCCAGTCCAAGCTCCAGTGCTGCTAAACATTTGTGGGTTGGTAAGGGATGGTGCATCTCATCCCAGGGCACGGAACTCTCCGGGATAAGAACAAACAGGAATTTCCCTCCCGTGAGGAAGGATGGTGAACGCTAAATATTTCCCGCATTTCCCAGCCCTAGCAGGAATGCCATTCCCCCCACAGCCGAGCTGTTTGTGGGATTTCCAGCTGCCTTTCTGCTCAGGGGGCAGAGCTGACAGACAAAACGTGGGAAATAAAACAGTTCAAGAGAACTTCTGGAAGAGATTTAGGTGCTTCCTCATCGAATGTGGCAATATTTTAATCCCTTGCTTAATGTTTACACGGTTTTATCTCCGTTTTCCGTTCCTGAGCAGCTCCTGCTGCATGTGGGGCTGGGGCTGGTTGTTATTAGAGCACATCCCCGGGCCCGAGGCACTTCTTTATCCACACAAAAGAGGAAAATCACCTTTATTTCCCACCAAAGGGAGAGGAGTTGCTGCACGCAGCGGGTTTGATAAAGCAGAGGTTGTAGGAGCAGCTCCTGGCTGGCTGGAGCTGCTTTTAGGGTCCTCGTGTGGGGGGAAAAGCGCTGTTGAGCATTACAAATCCTGCTGGGAAGCCCATCTCGTTTTCACTCCTCCTTGTAAAGCTCAGGCACTAAAAATACTTCGTCTTGCTTAAGGAATGGGGTGCAAAAAGCCCTGAAATTCCCTTGCCATCTGAAAACACGGAGATAAAACACCGGGAATTATGAGCAGACAGCATGAATGGGTCTGGTTAAGCAATTTATCACCTCTTTTCCCCAGCTATTCCCACGGCGTGCTCACATTTCCGTCAGGGATGACAGCGCTGGCGGAGCAGGAGAGGACGGATCCGCACAAATCTCCGTGCTCCGATTCCCTTCCCTGCGCTGACAGATCCATCACGGGGGATGAAGGATCCCCACATCCTCCTGATTTATACCCCGGCTGGAAAAATGAAAATAAGGCTCGGAGGAGTTCCTCCTGATAAATCCCAGCCTCGTCATCCCAGCCCCGCCGAGGTCACTCCTTTACTCCTGGAGATTGGCAAGAGCCAAGGAGATATTCCAGGATATTTATGGGGAAAAAATGGCAGCGTCTTGATGAAGATTAAAGGGAAAAACTTTGGGAATGCTGAAAAAGACAACATTTGGGTTCCTTTCAGTGGGAAATCACGGAGACAACGTCGGCCTAAGGCAGGGGTGGAGGGGAGGGAGGAGGGAATTCTCCGACGTTTCCCTTGGCAAACCAACGGCGCTGGAACAGCGAGGGCAAGGCTGGGGAACAACAGAAGTCAGGCAGCACAATGCTCCGGTTTCCAGGGAAACCCAACCTTGGCCTTTGGTTTGCGCGGGTTCCATTATCCTCGCGGGTTTGGGATAATGGATTGGCTGCCGATGGATGCTGCTGCCTCGCAGCTCCCCCTCGCTGAGGATTCCCCGGTTCCTGGTCCCGGTGGGATGTTGGATGTTGGGATCACTGGAGGAGCCCCAAAGGCAAGGGAGACCCTCTGGAGGGGCTTCTCCTGCATCCGGGTTGTGGAATCTCGGGGACCTGCCAGAATGGGTTGAGTTTTTCATTTTATTCTCTGTGTAAATCTGAGAGGCTGGGAATGTTTCCCTGGAGAGGAGAAGGCTCCAGGGAGAGCTGCGAGCCCCTGGCAGGGCCTGAAGGGCTCCAGGAGAGCTGCAGAGGGACTGGGGACAAGGCATGGAGGGACAGCACACAGGGAATGGCTCCAAACTGGGAGAGAGGAGGGTTAGATGGGGTTTTGGGAAGGAATTCCTGGCTGGGAGGGTTGTGGGTGGACAAAGAACCCCAGGAGAGGATGGAAACACATTCCCATCCCCCAAATCCCTGTCTGCTCCTCCCTGGCCTCAAAAAGGCCACTCATCCTTTAAATCTTGGCCACCTCCTCTGCTCTTTTCCTTCCCTTTTTTCCCAACCCCTCAGGCGGATTTTTCCCTGAGTCACTTGGCAGCGTGGGCCAAGGTTTGACAAGTGACTCATCACTCCGAGTGCCGAGGGCACGAAATGCTATTTTAGAAATTAAACACCCGACACATTCCCAAAACAAATCCCTTTAAGGTGTCTCCCGAAGTGGCTCCTAAAAGGAAAATGTTTGCAATTAAATCGCTTTAGAAAAATTTACTCGCCTTCTGTGCTGAGGGGCTGAACTTCTTTCATCTCCTCTTGGTAAATATTGGCGTTGGATTTGGGAAATTGGAAAAAAATTCACTGTTTCACCTCATAAATGAGCTGCCAATGAAACAATTTGCTGGAAAAGCGTTGGTTCTATTTTCCGTGTTAATTACATGGCTGGCGATGGTTGGAATAACCCATAAAATCCCAAAAAACCCCGGATCAAATCCAGTCAGGATACGGGAATGATTGGGGTCTGTGCAATTATGGGAATCATTGAGCCCACAGTTCATCCTCAGGCTGGTTCTTTTATGCTTCCCACATGTATTTAATTTTGTGAGCCGCGCATTCCCATTTTTCCTGATTTTCGTGTCCTTTTCTTCTAAACCCAGCGAAGCACGTCATCACTAAAGGGATTCTCATGTGATGGTTTCATTCTGAAATAACCCCAAGGGGACAAAGTTCAGAGCAACCCAGAACTGCTCTTGATTTGCTGCAAATATGATTAAAATTTTATCTGAGGTCTTTTTTTTTCCTTTTTTTTTTTTTTTTTTTTCTGCCCCATGTTTTCATCCAGCACATAAAAGAAGCTTTTTGGGGTTGGTTTGTTTTTCTTTTTCCCAGCAGTTTAGCAGTGCAAAGGTGCTCGTGGAGGATTTAAATTCTCTGCAAGCTTCCCCCTCGGTTAATGACAATTTTTATCATCTCAAAAGCCGAGCGGAGAAGGGCTGGGTAATAAAGGATGAGAAATGCAAAGTGCAGCACGTGGGGAAGGGTCACCCTGTGGGGTTGGGATGAGTTAGAGCCGATCCCTCCCCGCCGGGGCATCCTGGCTGTTCCACTGAGAAGGCGATGGCTTTATTTGGATTTGTAACTACTCCAGGCTCCGGATGAAATCCTTCTCCCTCACATTTTCATCTGTCACCAGAGCAGCCAAGCTCGTTCTTTAACTCTTTTCCTTTTCCCCACCCTTGGGACAGCGCCACCGAAGGGAGGTTTATAAATGGATGGAAGGAGTTTTTGTTTCATCTCAACCCCCCCATAAATGTCATGTAAATAAAGGTGAAATAACAAACAGCCCTGGAAATCACTTAACGAGGGTTTCTGCAGCTCGTGGCGCTCTTCCTGGGAATTTCAAGCTCCTTGAAATGAAACTTAACAGCAAGGAGCCTTTTATTTTCCTAATGTTTCCAACAGCTCTCGCTGTGGGTTCATCCTTCATGGAGGCCTGTGGCTTTTGCATCCCTGTCACGGTGATTCCCTCATAGAAATTGTAATATCTCAGCTTTTATGGGCAATTCCAGCTGATTGACTCCTGGTTTTTAATCATCCTTCTCTCATGGAGAAGGAAATTGCTCAGGACGAAGCTCGGGCAATCCTGATGGCGTTCAGTTTTGGGACAACTGTTTCTAACACACGGAATTTCAACCCAGAGCTCTGCTTTCCGCCCCTGGAAGGTGCATCAGTGCTTGCACGGATCAGGTGTTTCAATAATAATAATAATAATCATCATCATCATCATCATCATCATCATCATTTTAAAAGTATTTGGCACATTTGGAATCCAGCATCTCCTAACAGAGCATTCCCGAGTGCTCTGGAAAAACGAATTCCATCCCACACAGGCCCTCGAGGAGAATATTTCTGTGCCAGAGTTATGGACACTTCAGAAGGCAGACAACAAACACTCGAATTGGGTCCTGGCTGGGATAATTGGGCCCTGGCTGGTGGGAGAAGGGGAGGAAAGGGATGGCAGAGAGCATCCATGAGGGAAGCACAGCTGCTGCTGTGTTTCTGGGGTTTCCCAAAGAAATGCATTTCCCTCTTTGGTTTTGCTTCCCTTACTCCCAACGAGGTCAGGAAAACCACAATTCCTTGCTCCCAGCCTTGGATCATGGACGTTCTGAGCTAAGCTGGTGGGAATTGCATTAAATCAGGGATAACGTCCCTAATTTAATGGGACATTTGTGTCCCAGTGCTTCTGCAGGGAAGCTCATTTTCCCTTGGAGATGCTCATATTCCCTGGAATAACTGATCCAGGCCGGGAAGAGCTGATGCTGGGCTGCTCCAGCTGCAACTGGCAGCCCTCGGGAGAGCCACGAATCCGTGGGGTTTCCCACGGTCAGGAGAAAGTTTGGATGCACAAACCTGAGGAGGACTGGGATAAAACAGGAAACCACTCGGACTGCGATAAACTTGTTATTGTTTTTGGGGAAGGGGGCTAATTAACTGTCTATGGGATAAGATGGATAAATCCAGCGTGATGAGCAGCTTCCACATGGAGTGGACGCTTCCAAGGCTTTTTCCGAGTGGCTGCAGCAGGGCGGGGCTGGAACCTGGGGTTCCGTGGAGCTCTCCAGGTTGTCACCTCCAAGAATTTGGATTTCGGGGCTCAGGGATCATTCCTGCCTTGCTGGAGCGATGGAATGGCTGACCATGGGGTGATCCAGTGGGTTTGGACATCCTCAGGGCCGAGTCTTGGCTGTGGTGTTCCATTCCTGTGTGCGTGCCCTGCTGAAGGATCCTAATGATCATTCATTAATTTACCCAGGGAATTAAGTGCTGTCCATGCACTTCCCAATCCCTGAGGAGCTGGAAATCGTGATGCCAGCAAAGCTTCTCCATCTCCCCACCGTGGCGAGGAGATCTTGGAAGAAACACCATAGGAGGCAGCTCCGGGGGTGGATTCATCAGCAGAGCACTTCCATGCTAAATAAAAAACCGGGAAGAAACATGTTCTCTCAAGGATGCAAGGAATGGGCTGTGACTCAGGACTCCTGAATGGAAAAGCTGCTGCCATCTGGCTTTGTCTCAGCGCCCTGCCTGCGCCAGCCCAGCCGTGCACGGACAGCCTGCCGTGGGCGCGGCTGTGCCAACGGAAGGGTGGCATCACCTGGCGCGGTCCTGAGCCCGCGGAGAGGTGGCATCACCTGGCACATTCCTGCCAGGACACCCCACCTGCCGTTTCACCTCGGATGCAGCGTGCAGAAGGCTTGGGAGGGCTGGAAGAAGCTCAGAGAGGTGGCGTTGGCCCCAGAAGTCGTGGGGAGAGGATCCGTGTCCTCCTTTGCCATCCATCCTTTTCCTGTGGAGCCAACAGGCTGAGGTGGACTTTGCTCCCAGTTAGCCACAAAAACAATCTGGGAAAACACATTTTTCATGTGCAGAAAGGGTTGGAGTTAATGAAACACAACCACGGCTTCCAGACTAATCCAGCATTTGCATTTCTCTAACTTTAGTAATTTCCCAGATTTTGGATCTGGCTTCAGTGAGCACATAATTCCTTGTTTTCCTGACGAGGAGTGTGGATTTCAAAAAGCTCCCTCCACTCGGTGAATTCAAGGGGAAATGTTTTCCCTTCATATCAATCAAGCTCTTTTAAACGACTCAAGTTCATTTCACGCTCTTCTCCTTGATTTCTGTGCCTCGTGATCAGCAGGAAAAGCAAAGCTCGGAAATAAAACCGAGCTTGTTTGGCAAAAATAGAATTTGCAGAAGCCAAATGGAATTTTAAAGCTGGTGCCTTCTTTTGTCCTGCTTTTCGGGCAGGAACAGGCAGGAAAGGGATGAAATGGGGAGGGTTTTGTCCTGCTAGTGCAGGTGCCCTCCTGAAATGCCACTTCCAGATATCCTTGGTGCTCTTCTCACCTCCCAAAGACAAAGCCCATCCAATATTTTGGCCAGCAGCAGGAAATGCTTCGCTCCCTGGGGAGTTTGGGTTGCATGGGCCCAAGCCTTTGGCATCTCCAGGTGCTGCTTGAAACAGATTGGATTTCTTAGGGAGAGGTTGGCGATCCTGGGGGTGGAGGATAAGCCAGGAGAGGCTGGAGAGTGTGGAATCACAGAACCACTGAGGGTGGGAAAGACCTCCAAGGCCAGCACCTTCCGTCCTACGTGTTGGCTGAAGCAAAGGTGAGGATCAAGGGACATTCCTTTAACCATCCCTCTGGTGCCAGCTGTGGATTATGGAATATTCCCTGCACCCCCTCCCACTGAGGGTCTCGGGAGCTGCTTTCTAGTAAAAAAATCTTTAATCCCACTGGATCCTGCCATTGGGAAGGCAGATTTGGACTAGGGAGAAGGGATAAAAGAAAAAAAAATGCAGGGAGGAACCACACATAGCAATAGCCTGTGGAATGATGCGGAGGGGCTGAGTGTCCGCGGTCATCCCAACAATCTCTACTCTGATAATGTTGCATTTTGGAGAGCCAAGGAAAGCATCTCAAAATTTTGGATAAAAAGCTTCTGCTGTCTCTCCTCCATAGATTAAAGTCTGGCTCGGTTGTTTTTTCCCCCGGTAAAAGCTCATTTCGCACACTGGAAAATAGGATGCGTTTCCCTTTTTCCATCTTTATTTATCTCGGCACAATTCTAATTGTTCCTGTAAACCTCGATTCCCTGAGGGCCCTAAAACCAAAGGGACTCTCCAATTCCAACCCAACACTCCATTGTGTCCCTAAATCTCTTTCTTAGCCACTGTTTCAGAAACCTGCCATTCTTTTCTTCGATATTCCCGCTTTTTGCTCACAAAAGCAGAAAAAAGAGGCTGCTCCTCTCCCTTTTTTTCCTTCTCCAAGACGCAAAATGAGCAGCCTCCTTCCCGGCTTTTGTCAATGATCACCGGCTGCCATCTCCTATCAAAGCGCTTCCAGGGGTGACATAGCGGAAAAAATAGGAAAGGACCGGGAGAGGAGCATCCCATTCAGCACGGAGCACTCAGCACCCACGCCTCGCTGCCTGAGGGGCAGCTCTGCTCCCGGGAAAACCCTCCAAAAACAAAGGGGAAAGACAGGAACCCCACGCGGTCCATCCGCTGCTCTTTTCAGCATCTCCAGGGTCATCGCCGTGCGCGTTCCGAACGGACACGGGGGTGGTGGTTGGAATGAACACAGGCCAGGGAACACCGGGGCAGGGCAATTTCCCTCCATCCTTAATGGGTTTGTATTGCCCTCACGGGCAGCAAAGCGTCCGAACGTTTTCCTGGCGGGATCCGTCTCACCGTGGGGTCATCGCCAGGACCCTCCCAGAGCAGAAGAGCAAATTCTTCACGGGCCAGATGCTGCCACCTTTATCCTCTCTAAGTGGTGCCTCCCCCAGCCCCATCCGACGGGAACAGGCACTGCGGGACGCGGGAGCCCGCGGGGGGGTCCCTCGGAGCCGCGGCCTCTCGCGTGCTCATTTTAATGGGGATTTGTTTGGAGCAAACCAAGGAATTTCTCCTCTTCCCTCAAGTGAAGAGAGGAGAAAGAAAATAGCTACCCAATAACACAGCAGCTTGTTCCTAACTCTGTTATCCATGGATATTTTTATGCAGGATTTTTGGCTAATTACGGCATGAAAGAGCAGATATCACTTTCCAAAGTCTTTCTGCATCCTTCCCTAAATACATTAATTCCCTTTATCTCAACTCCAGGGCAACATTTAGGCAGAACTCCTTTTAATCTGCCTTTTTAAATTTTTTTTTTTTTTTTTGCTAAATATTTGGCATCACTTAAAATAACCACCTCGAAATGTGTCCCTACTTCTCATTGCCACTTTCTAAAGTCTTCCCACAGCCTTTCCCAAAGAAGTTCTTTAAAAAAAAAAATTAAATCAATGCTCTTTAACCTTCTGCCTGGAGTAAATTCCAGCCAAAAAATTAAAACAGCAGGAGAGCCTCACCTTTTCAGTGCTGCCATGGACAATTACTGCAAAGTCAAGTGGAAAATCATCAGATTTCCATTTATTTCCTCATCTACCAGGAATCAGGGTGATCATTCCCATCCCAGGTACAATACAGAAATAAATGACAGAGGAATTCCAGGGATTTCAAGAGCCGAGCACTCAGAATCTCCAAGATCTACCTCATTAAGTTAATCGAGCGATTATGGTTTCTGCAAACTGAGAAGGAAAGATGGAAAAATCATAGTAAAACACCCACTGAATGGCTGCCTTTTCTGTGTGTTATTTACTCCACTTTAGGGACTGATGATGGAATCAAGGAGGGAGGGGGAAATGGGAAAAAATGGGAAAAAATGGGGAAAAAGCCGAATCAACTCATGAAAAAGCCAAGAATTTGGTAGAGGACCCACCTTTATCTTTTGTGATACAAGGAGTTGTTAAACACCTTTATCCCAAGTTCAAGGCAATATTTAGGGAGAAGTCCTTTTATTCTGCCATTTCCCCCCTTTTTAAAATAAATATTTGGCAGAACTTGGAATATACACCTTGAAAAGGGGCTGCACTTCGATTTTCTGCTCCCCTTGTATTGATAAAGGACTTGAAATCAGAGTTGAGTTGGGTTTGCAAAGTTTTGAGAAGATTTAGGTAATTTTTTTGGTTTCAAATGAACAGTGTTGAAGCAACCCCAATGCAAAGGGAAAGAAAAGGTATGTTTTTGGAAGCAGGATTTTGAGTGGCTTGGTATTTGCCACAGCAGATGTTTAGAGCCGTGATTTCTTTATCTTAAAAGATAATCACAGAATATTCCAAGTCGGAAGGGACCCACAAGGATCATCCAGTCCAACTCTTGGGTGGGGATGGATCCCACAGCTTCGGCCATTTTAACTCCAGCTGACTGAGCTCATTTCAGGGCAATGCCGACCGCTGGGATGATGGCCAAAAAAAGCAGGAAAACGGAGCTGAGTGCCTTTTCCAAGCCATGTTTTATGTCCCCAGAAATTTTTGTGCTCCTTTTCCCAACTCACTCGGATCTATCCTCGCCGCGCATCCCGCGTTCCCGCTCCGCCGTTGCCTTCGGATCCTCCCCTCCACGGGAACATTTTCCATGTCTGTCACGGGCCTGCTCTCCCGGAGATTGCCTGGAGGCTGAACTTTTGTGTAATAGATTTTGACACCCCATATGGCCCTCGCGGATCTCTGCGGCACGAGCTGAAATCCCGCTCGCGTCGTTGGCAGCTCCGGTCTCCGGGAGCAGCCTGGCTTTTCCTCTTCCGCTGCGAGATCTGCGTTCGGGAAGATTAATGTGCTGATCAGGTGCTGGCGAGGAGCTGGAGTAAATGACCTAATAGGTCTTTCCATCCGTAATTCCCGTGTTTTATTAAGAGGGATTCTTTGTCGCCGCGGAGCCGATTTGTCGGAGCTGTCACCGCCGAGGGAAGGCGGGAGAGGTGGCACTAACGGTGTCATCTAAATCCATCTTTTTTTTTGGCACCTCTGCCCCTGTGAATCACGAGGACCATCTGGAGAACGGGCACGCTGCCACGCCGGCAGATGGGCAGGGGTGCTTCGAGTGATGAGCCCGCGGATGATTATCAAATGCGCTGTTGGGAGAGCATTTCCAGCGGGAATATCCCAACAACTTCCCGGAAGGAGCTCCAGGTTTTGTGGATAGAGATGGGATGTTTAGCTCCCAAAAAATGGCCAAAATTCTGTCCCTGGGCTGAGCAGTGCCAGGATGAGAGGGGAGGGGAGAGCCAGGGATTCTCCTCAGCAGTTCCGGTGGTTTGGCACCGCCAGGAGATCCTCCTGGAGGCACTTTGGAGCACAGGGAGGGATCCTCTTGGGGCCACATCCCAAGGTTTGAATGCACAACAATTCCACACACAGTTGGGGAAAGCATTCATAATTCTATGTACGTTTATACCTATATTAAAAATACAGACTATATCTAATTATAATTCCTAATTATCCTAACTTCTTTCCACTCCAGCAGGAGCATTTGCCTCCAGGCCTCGTTCCTGCAGCTGGGACACAATCACAGACAAGGCCCTATTTGCTGCCACGGAATATTTTTAGCAGGTCATCCATCGCTCCAAAATTTCTGCTTCCCCATGAGATGTGGGAAGCTGTTTTCCTCCTCGCATCCAATTTATTTCTTTGGAATGCAGACCAAGCCAAATGTTCTCCACCTGGGGACAGCGTGAGTGGCACTGGAGGTGGCTTCTCTGCGGATGGGGACACTGGGGGCCTTTTTCTCCTTCTCCTCACACCAGGCCCCTTTGATTTAACCAAATTTTGTGGGTTTAAGTCCAAGGGTTAACTCCTACTGATTATTCAAATCGAAAATCTGATTATTCAGAAATGGAGAGGACCAAAAGAAGAGCAATTCCCAGAAACAAATCTGCCATGCATCACATCCATGTGGTAAAGGCTCCTCTTCCAGGTTGAAAATCAGATCCATTCATATTTATCCCTCAGACCAAAGGAAAATGTGGGATTAGAGTGCTAGGAATACTTTTTGCTCATAAATAGTTCCCTTGGGAAAAGCAAATAGGGAACAAAAAACAGTGTAAGGACCCGAAAAGGGTTTGGGGTGAAAAAAAGACGTAAAGCCATGACTGAGCCTTCCCAAATAAAGCTCCTCCATCCTGGGTGATTTTTACTCCAGATCTCAATTAGGTAATTGGAGAAAAGCCCAAGGTAATTGGAAAAAAAGTGGGGACGTGGAATTAAATGGGAGCTGCCCACACATCTCCAGACTTCAGTGGAGCCCCTTGGCGGGGAGAGGTTTTTCCCCATGAGCTGTGCAGATTTGTTCCTGCTTTATTGGGAATAATTCTCCTGGAGCCCTTGGACACAAGCAGAGAGTTCAATTATAATGTACATCCCCTGGAACATCCCTGCTCCGAGTGCATTTGGAATTAGGGAATTAGGGAAGCGGCGGCTCGGAAATCAGGGAGAAGCTGCTGGGCCCCCCTCATTGTCCCAGCCATCAACCTGTGGGATCTGGCACTTTTGGGAAGTGTCCCTGACTATGTGGGATTGAATATTCTAATTCCACGATTCCTAAATCCATGAATTTAGACATTACAAAAAACAGCCTGGAGGAAAAAGAGTCAGATAAACCCAGCCAAAGTAATTTATTAACGAAAGTCCTTCCTCTGGAATTTCCTTAAACTCTGCCTGGCTTTTCCTGCTGCCAAATTCATTTTGCGCTGTTGAAAATTAATTTTAATTTTCTTTTGCCTTATCAAGATTGTTATTTTCCGCTTGGCAAATCCTGAGGTTGATTCGTTATCCCTAATGGAGCCTGAAATGATTACAGGGTTTTTTTCCCCCCGTTTATTTATCTCAGATGTTCATAATGATTAAAAAATCAGCTCATTCCTTGGATCTGGATGATTTTGGGGAATATTTCCATGGAGCTGATGGGCCGCTTGGACTTGGAAGACTCCCAGAGCTCTTCCCTGCTGTCATCTTCCATCTCCATGGAGGAGAAATCATGGAATGGTTTGGGCTGGACCTTAAAGATCACCCGACAAAGTCGGACCAAAGACTTCCTGGGCATCCTTCAGATCCTCGGAATGATGCTGATGGAGGTCCCGTCAGTGCACACAGGATAATTTGTCCTTGGGATTTGGGAAAATACTCCCCCTAAATCTCCAGCTCCATCCATTACCCCTATAAAAACCTGGAGCTGGGATTTTCGGACACTTCACCGCTCCAAGCTGTGTTCCAGCTGTGCCCCTCTCCAGCTCTTGGATCAGCCAGATTCCCGGAGCATTTCCATGGATAAACAGCCACCCTTCAGCACTTCTCCGTAATTTTTATAAGGATTGATTCAAAACTGTAAGGACAGATCTCGGCACTCCTGGTGGGACAGATCCCTGCCTCCAGCTCCGTGACTGGAGCAGGATCAGTGGAGACAAACCCTGTGACCACCAAAGCTGAGGAGGGATTTTCTGGGAGCAGGATCTGCACTTTGGGCCACTTCCCTTCCTTCCATCCATAAACCATCCCAGTCCTTTTATCCCTTTGCTCTTGGCACCCTGCTCCATAAGGATTTCCCACCCAAACAACCCTGGAGCAAAGGGATAAATCCCAAAAACGGTGATCCTGCCCCGATTTCCCTGTCCTGGAGCACTTTTGGGCAGCCTCAGGAAGGCCATGCCCAGAGCTCCCTGTGGTGTCCAGGACAGCAGCCCATGGAATTCATTCGGGAATCACCACAGGGTGATTTGCAAGCCTGGGATGATCCACGAGAAGTTAAATTCCCGGGATTTTTTTGCAGCAGTGTTTGGGATCCATCCTGCACCTTTGCAATGTGAGCATTCATGGTGTTTAAAAAGGCAATTTATTTGAGGGGTGTCTTTCCATGTTCCTTCATTTGGATCACTTTCCCCATTCCATCGGTGCCCACATCCAAAGAAATCTCAGTTTTGTGGAAACTCCAACAAATCCTTCATGCCGAGACAGTTTTTCATTTGGATTGTTTTTCCCATTCCATCTGTGCCCACATCCAAAGATATCTCAATTTTGTGGAAGCTCCAACAAATCCTCCACACCAGGACGTCTGGGAGAGGCACAAAACCGAGGAACGGGATGGATTGGGAGCACAGGGAGGGGCTCTCCCTGCTGAGGGAAATCCCAGGGATTATGAGGGGTCACGGTGTCCCATCCATGGGGGAGCTCTGGATTTTCTGGGATCCCTGCAGTGCTGTCAGGTTGTCCCTTCCCCTGCATGGCGAGGGATGCTCCAACCCTCCCTGCAGGGACTTCCGGGCACAAGGCTCATTCCCCTGAGGGGGAAAAGTGTAATTAATCCATGGAGAGCATGCAGATCCATTTATTCCTTCAAGGAATGGGTCATGGAGAGGGAATGGATCCGTACCCCATCCAGAGTCCTTTGCTGCCTCATTCTGCACCATCCAGGTCCTTGCCCTTCACCCAAGAGCCCAAAAAGCTGGAGTCATGTCTCGTGAATTCCCTTTGATCCTCGACAGCTGGATCCATGCTCTTTCAGCCTAAGTTTCGTGGATTTTTATTCCCTTTTCTCCTCAGAAAATCCTTTTGAGCTGAAATTTTTCCCTGCTTGTAAAGTGTCCCATTATAGCGCTCCGGGCAGGAGGAGATTAACGTCAGCTCCCATTTATGCATCCCTGTGGATCAGAAGAGCCCTTTGTAAATGCCCTGTTCTTTTGGGGGCTGAGGTGGGATTAAAAGGTTGCCATTCCAAAAGATCCCCCATTGTCTCTTCCTGGGTTATGGCTTTTAGGGAAATTCCCTTCACCATAAAAACTGATTTATTTTCCTTGGCCTGCTGCGAGGCAGCTGAAGGGGGTGATCCCTGCCAGACTCGTTAAACGTTTCCCAATGTTGACGGAGCACTTTGTATTGTGGTTATGAAAGCAGGAGTTTCGGGATTTGCTGGAAAAGTCTCTTTCCCGAGGCCGGGAGGAAGCTCTCCAGCAGGACCCATGTGCGAGCAATAAGGAGAGGAATGCTCTCGGAAAAGGCAGCGCGGAGGATTTACTTTGGCATGGTTTGGGTGGCCTGGGAAGGGTGGGAAGCTCTTGGGAAGTGCTGGGACTGGGGCTCCGGCTCTGCTCCGCCTGGGAAAGGGAAGTTCTGTGCTGCGGGACCAGGACACTGTGGCTCCTTCCCATCCTCCGGATGCTGCTGGAGGAAAACATCCAGCTCCGCATTTCCCTCGGAGCCAACGCTCTGACGGAATGGGAATGTGTAGGATTGGTCGGTTTTGTTCCAGACGGTCGGGACGGAGAGGAGAGATCTCTGGAGTTTGGCCTTAGAGCATGAGGTTTATTGTGAAAGGTGTGGGTGTAGGGGAGCTGCTGGGAGCTGCCAGACACAGCTCAGAGCAGGGAGAGAGGGGAGAGAGGGAGAAGAAAAGTATAGAATAGAGAATAGAATAGAA
>VZRL01002567.1:190281-206482 GCA_013397895.1 Origma solitaria | reverse complement strand
GAATAGAATAGAATAGAATAGAATAGAATAGAATGGAATAGAATCCCGTGGTTGCCGTTTACAATACAATAAATCATCTTCTGTGCTGAATATTCTAATTTTCACTAACCAATCTAGAACAAGCTACAAATCCTACAACATTTACATACAGCCGAGGGGAGTCATTGCATTACCACACGGCGTTATATTTTAAACTCTAAAAACTGCTTTTTGGACCCTCTGCCGAGTTGGCAGGGTCTGCTCTGCCCCTTGGAGCTGTCTGCAAGCAGAGGGGATTGTTTAATCCAAAGGGGATTCCCTTCAGTGGCCACACCATTGTTTTCAGTTGTTCAGTACCTGGGGTTTGGGATCTCAGAGCTTGTCTTCATTTCAATCTCGCTCATAGTTTCCATATTCTCAGCATCTTTTGCCAGGTGATCATATTGATAAGGCTTTCCTATTTCATCCTCCCCAACGAGGGACAGCACCAAAATCCTGCTCCCCTTGCGGCCTCTGGAATCCCAAAAATCAGGGATGGAGGCAGCACATTCCCACCTCCCGAGGATTTATGCTCAGGGTTAAAATCTGCTGGGAAAATTTCCAATTCCTGAGCTCGGCAAGGGTTAACCCAACCCGAGCATCTCCCAAACACTGGGAAAGGGATTGGAAGCAGAGCGAGGGGAGGATGGGGAAAAAGCTGGAATTTCACTCCCATCGTGCCGGGGAGAAAAGAACCTCCTTTCCTAAAGGATTTATTGGGATTTTAATGAGCATTTCAGATCCATTCTCTCCCTGCCTTTGAGCCGCCTCTTGCTGTACAGTTGTCAGGACATCAAATATTCCCGGCAGCTCATTTGACATGAATTTTGGGGTTTTTTACATATTTTTTCCAAAGGAGACTTTCATGATCAGAGTTTAGCATGGCTTTCAAAGAGCTAGGGCTTTGGTGACTCCTGGCAGCTCTTCCTGCCGGCACAATTCCTCCGGATTTGAGGCTGGAACATTTAAAACGCTCGTGGCACCACACGAAATACAAGTTATCATCCAAGAAGGCACTGATTCAGGGTGTGAATTCATTAAAACTGGAATTATCCTGGAATGTTTAACATTCCAATCCCAAATCTATGACAAAACCTTGGTGAAATTCCCTCCCGGACAAGGTGGGGGCAGCCAGGGTAGAGTTACCTTGGGAAAAATTGCTCTCTTTTGGAGGGAATTTTGCTGCAGTGTATTTATGTTTGGGAAGGGGTTTGGGGATTTTTCCCCACCATGGGATTTGGGATTTCCTGCCTGCCTAACTCGGATTCCCTGCTTTTCCCTCACAGCTCCAAAGCCAGAGCACATGGACAAGGAGCATCCTAAACCCATTCTGGTACCGAAAAATTCAACAGAATTTATTACTTGAGGTTTATTTCTGGATGAAAAATGAGATTTTGGGAATTCCCCGAGGAAATGGTGGGCACAGATGGAGCCAGGGATGTGCTGAGGGGAGCAGGAAAAGCAGGAGCAGCGCTGAGTTGTGGAATAATTCCCAAGGAAATTCCCAAGGAAATTCCCAAGGAAAACGGGGCTGGTGCTCCCTGGCACAGCTGGGAATCCTCGGCAGCCCTCGGGAAGGAGAAGGAATTCAGCACAGGAGACACGATGGGCTCCACACTCCTTTGGAGGCAAATTCCACCTGGAGGCTTCACCTGGAACGTTCCGAGCCTGAATTGGGGGAATAACCAAAGGAATCATTGGGAAAAGGAATCACCTCCATGAACGAATCCATGGGACACCTCCCACTGTCCCAGGCTGCTCCAAGCCCTGTCCAGCCTGGCCTTGGACACTTCCAGGGATCTCAGTTTTTTTTGGGATAAAGCCACGCTGGGTGATCACCTGCCACCTCAGCCTGCGTGCAATTAGAGGAACAGGAAAACGATCTGCTTTCCCAAATGAAAACCTGTTCCTAATTAGGGGGACCCGTGTATCCTGGAAACACGGGGTTTTGAGCACAGTTTCCCGATGTTTATTGATTAATGATTATTATGGGGAAACACGAGCTCCCCTCCATAAATCTTGTGACAGCAGCTGTCCGTCAGAAATAATGATCCTTTTAAAACTCATGAATAAATAATAATGCAAATCTGTCTGACACGGAATCCATCCCACTTCCCATCCCAGCCTCTGGAATGAGATGCACTTATTTAAAATAATGACTCCACAACGCTTCCATAATGAGCTATTCCGTGTGCAATCCTTCTGGCTTTTCCTTTTTTCCCCTGGCCTTGGGATCCTTCCTTTTCCAAATTAAAGCATTCCATCCCTTCAGATCCTTCTATCCTAAATGCCCGTGACAGTTCTCTCCCGTGGGTTAAGGAGATGAGGGGTGAATTTTCCGTGGAGTCAGGGCACGATGGGCATTAATATTGAGTTGTTTCAATGTTCTCCTTGGGTTTTTGGGGATCTCTTTGCCTGGAGACACGAGGAAAGAGGAATAAGGTCCTCCTGACCCTCCTTTTCTCCAGGCTGAGCCTCCCCAGCTCCCTCCAGCCCCTTCGGTGAGCAGGAAAAGGGATCCAAGGAACCAAGGGAGAGGTGGAGGGAATTGATTTTAATAAATATGGGCTCCGTTTGTATTTTCCTCGTATTTCCAGCCGGGGGTAGAAAATGGAAACAGGCTCTTCCCTCAGCTCTGATATTAAAGGAAATACCCTCGGATTTCTCTTTTGGTGGAGTAATTTGGGATAATCTGAGATATCTTTGTGGAGATGGCTCTTAACAACTGCAATTCTTCTCTCAGCTTTCAGCGGAGCTGGGAGAGCTCCTCAGTCAGCCAAGGAAATCACAGCCCGAGCAGCATTTGGAAAATAGCTCGGGAGAACAATTTGTGTCCGTGATTTCTCACCATTTTTCTTCCTCCCCCCTCCCCCCCCCGCCCAATTTTTCAATCGGAGCCTTTGCTAAAATGTTATTACACAGAATTCAAACACCACGAGGAATTCACCCCCGAGGAATTGCAGGGAGGCTGCAATCAAGGAATTCGCTGTGTTTTGGGAAGAGAGTTGCTGGTGGAGTTAGAATCATTTTCCCCCGGGTTTTTATTTGATATTTGCAGAGATATCGATGGCTGGGTGATAAGGGTCAATCAGCTCTCCCTCTTCCCTGCATGTCCCCATTTTCCCCAGCTGAAATCCCAGTTCCCACTCCAAATATCAGAGTGACTCCATCTAAATACATAAAAAGATGGAAGGAGATGCAGAATCATTTGAAGGTTCAGGACTGGAGAAATCGACAATTAAAATAAGGACGAAAAAAAGAGAGGAAAAGCCACCAGAGCCGTTCTGTGACCAGGCCGGGGCTGATTTTTCTGATCTCTGCTCATTACGGAGCCATTCCCTGCGCAGGGATGAGTCCAGGCTTTGTTCCCATGTCCCTCTTCCCAAAATAACGACCCCATTCCCTTTCACAGGAGGACAAGGATTCCTCGGAGGGGAAAATCAAAGGCAGGTCCCCAGCAAGGGTGAGTTTGTGGGAGCCCCTGGGACTATCTGAATCCCCTGGCGCTCCACGGTGCCAATTCCCAGGCAGATGCCTCCAGAGGGGATTCCAGCCCCAGGGAGCAGCCTGGGAATTGTGCTGGGGGAGGAGGGAGGAGACTCCTCACTGCCCAGACAGCTCTGGGAGATCCCTCCTCCTCCTTCTCCTTCTCCTTCTCCTTCTCCTTCTCCTTCTCCTTCTCCTTCTCCTTCTCCGTCTCCTCCTCCTCCTTCTCCATCTCTTTCTTCTCCTCCTTCTCCTTCTCCTCCTCTTCCTCCTCCTCCTCCTTCTTTCTCCTCCACTCCCTGGAGCATCCTTTACAAATCCACCTCCAAATCCATGACATTTTGGTGCTCCAATTCTTCGTTTTCCAGCCAAAACACACAGGGAAGAAAAGACATTCTGCAAACAGAAAAAAATGGAGCCAAAACCTGACATTAGCCTCTGTGAGATGGAAATCCAGGATCCAGAGGGAGAAAACATTTTGGGACACCACCAGCAGAGTTCCCTTCTTGTTCATTTAACCAATGCTTTAACCAAGGCAGATTTCCTTCCTGAGGTCTCCCATCACTGTCACTCCCAGCAGGATCACGCGATTCTCCCATTCCACATTGTCCTGCTCCAGCACCTCCTGCCTTCTCCCAGCTCTGCCCAGGATCCCAGAACAGGTGAGGAAACCCAAACTCATCCAGGTGAGGTCAGTCAGACGGACACCGGAATTTCCAGACCATTCCTTGGATTTGGGTCACTCTGGATTTCTTCGGGCCAGCTGCAGGTGGTATTTGGGATCATCCTTGCAGTAAAGGGAGTGACACAGACCTGGAATTCCCAGAAATAATGCAGGATGCAGACAGCAGAACTGAACACATCTGGTGGGAAAAGAGGAGGTGCCGGTGCCACCAAAACTGCGGGAGAAACAAAAACCCTCCAACAACACTTTTAATGTTAGAGAGTCAAGGCATTACTTTATTTTCTGGCCAGGATGTTGTTCTGGCCAGGGTGTGCCACAGAAATCATCTCATCCACACACAGCCCGGGTGTGCAGAGAGAATCATTCCATGACACACCGATTTTACAGGATTTTCCCCCAAATTTTATACAGTCAAACCCACAGAGATGCATTGTTTCAAAGTTCATTAGTCCAGAGTTGAGCAACCCTCAGTGTTCAGTTTCCCATTGGATCCGAATCCCCGCAGCTCCGATGTGAATTAGATCTTCATTTTTCAATTCTCTTCTCAGTCCTTTCCGGGCGAGATGTCTCCAGCTGTGTCCGAGGTGCTCTGGGGTGGATGTTTGGAGATGGCCACCGATGTTCCGTTCATGTTCTGTGGATGGTTTTTATCTCTCTGAGGATCTTTGGGCTGCTCCACTCTGTCCCTGTGCTGAGCCCATCTCCTCAGAGTGATGCTCTATCTCCTAAATAAACTAAAGAAAATTCCCCTCCCCAAGGCAAAGTTAAGTTAAACCTAGCTAGAGAGACAAAAATAAAAAGTTAAAAGTTGTACAAAATTTTTTAGCGGGTATATTTTCCAACACCGGCACAATTCTCTGACTGGGATGCTCCCAAGGATTGGTACCGAGGCAGACCGGAGTGGGAACGGGGAGCGAGTGGGGTTTTCCCAAGTTCGGGGTTCGCAGGAGGATGCTCATTCCTGTTGGGGAGGATGAAATAGGAAAGCCTTATCAATATGATCACCTGGCAAAAGATGCTGAGAATATGGAAACTATAAGCGAGATTGAAATGAAGACAAGCTCTGAGATCCCAAACCCCAGGTACTGAACAGCTGGAAAACAATGGTGTGGCCACTGAAGGGAATCCCCTTTGGATTAAACAATCCCCTCTGCTTGCAGACAGCTCCAAGGGTCAGAGCAGACCCTACCAACTTGGCAGAGGGTCCAAAAAGCAGCTTTTAGAGTTTAAAATATAACGCCGTGTGGTAGAGCAATGACTCTGATAGGCTGTGTGTAAATGTTGTAGGATCTGTAGCTTGTTCTAGATTGGTTAGTGAAAATTAGAATATTCAGCACAGAAGATGATTTATTGTATTGTAAACGGCAACCACGGCATTCTGTTCTGTTCTGTTCTGTTCTATTCTATTCTATTTCTATTCTATTCTATTCTGTTCTGTTCTATTCTGTTCTGTTCTATTCGTATTTGTTGTTCCCTTAATAAAAGGTCTCCCCATTTATTCTACAGAGGGCAATATTTATTCCCCTATTTTAAAGGGGAATAAATTTCTATTCTATTCTATTCTATTCTATTCTATTCTATTCTATTCTATTCTATTCTATTCCATCCTATTCTATTCTATTCTATTCTGTACTCTACTCTGTACTTCTCTCTCTCTCTCTCCCTCTCTCCCCTCTCTCCCTGCTCTGAGCTGTGTCTGGCAGCTCCCAGCAGCTCCCCTACACCCACACCTTTCACAATAAACCTCATGCTCTAAGGCCAAACTCCAGAGATCTCTCCTCTCCACCCCGACCGTCTGAAGCAAACCACCAAATCCCACAGACGGCGATCCTGCAGTTCCTCTTCTCTCCCGGTGCTTCCCGAGCCTCGTCCTTGTCCGTGCGGTGCCCCCTGAGCATCCCCGGTCCCACCCGCGGTGTCACCCCGGTGTGCCGCTCTCAAAACCTGGCTCCGAGCCCAAAATCGAGCCCCGGGACTGCAGGCAGCGCGTTGGTCCTGCTGGGAGCATCCCCATTTTGTGAATGAGCGCGTTCCGCTGGCGGCTAATTAGGAGCCGGTTGATTGCGGCATCTGTCACCTGCAGCTCCGCGCGGTGTCCCCGGGGCTCCTCGGGGGAGGGAGCTGTCAAAAGCTGGGGAGGGCAGGGATGGGGGAAATCGCTGCTGCTGCCGGGGGAAATCCCCTCTGGAAAAGTGGGGAGAGCGCGCTGGAAAAATTCCAAGCAATTAGAGGCATTGTGGTGGCCTAATTGCCTTGTTTGCCGAGGATTTTTGGGGAGATATCCATGGCAACGCCGGGATCGCTCACTCGTGTGCTGTGGCTGGAGTGCCTGGAGCCTCCTTTTCCTCTTGGATGGAGCAATTCCCTCCTTTCTGCTGCAGGAATATCGTGGATTAAAGCCGTGCTGGACCCTCTGCCAGGATCTTCCCTGCCCCAGTCGGAGAGGATGGGAAGGACAGGGATTCCTCTTCCTCGGGCTGAGAATTCCCCTCCAGGAGCTTCCAGGGGGTAAAAATCCACGCAGGATGGTCTTTGAAGGGAGAGCTTGGAATAATCACGGGATGGAATTACAGCGCTGAGGTTCTCAGTGCTGGGGTAGAAAAAAGAGGGATTTTATCCTTGCCCGGGGGATGACAATCCGAAGGGATTTGGGAGTCCCTAAAGCTGCCCCAGGCAGGTGCTGCTCCTGGTTTTGGGTTGCACATTCTCATTTTCCATGGTCCCTGTGACCCCTGTGGGGCTGATTCCTGCCCCAATCCCTTCCCTCCACCTCTGGATTTTGTTCCTGACATTCCCAGGCAGCATTAATATATTTTTATAGGGTTCCCTGCCCCTGCCACTTTTTACGTTCCTGCTTCCCATTCCAGGAGTGGGATTTGAGAGCTGGGCCTGGGGCAGCGTGGATTTCACCTGCTCCACAAATTCCTGGGATTTTTTTCCTCTTCCCACACTTCTGCAGTGATGTTTCACCACCACGAGGGTGCTAAACATGAGGAATTATGTCCTCATGCACAGAGCATCCTTATCCTGACGCTTGGCTTTCCTCGAGATGCCAGGAACGCTTGCAGGCATCTCATTAAAATAAATCAGCTTCAAAGGGCACCACGAAACTTCCCACCTTTTATCCAGCCCCGAATCCTTCAAATCAAGCCGGGTTTAAAATGCCAATATTGATTTTGGTGCTGGCTGACGGAAGGGCCTGGGTGAGGTTTGGGAAACAGGACATGCTTTTAATTTGATTTGGGTTTTATTTCATTTTATTTCATTTCCTCCGTGCTAGGACAGCACCTTGCCATCAGCGTTTTCCTTTATTTGCACATCTGGATCCAAGCACAGAGCACAGCTGGGGAGAGCTGCTGGCCATTCCCAGCGCTTCGCTTTTCCCCGGAGAGCTCGGAAAACCGCCCTCGCTGAGGAGTAATTAAGCAGGAGAGTTAATAAATCCACGCTCAGGATGAAATGAGGATCGTGATACCAACAGGCCTGAGCATATGGGAGAGATTTGGGAATTTACAGCGTTTTCAACAGCTGAGCCATTTGTGGGAAGGCTTTTTTTGGGAAAAATCTGCGGCAGGTACAGGTGGGAGCACGGATTCCCTGGAGCAGAGGCACCTTCACCTTTCCCAGGGCTCAGCATTGTCCCACTAAATTCTGAGAAGTCATTTTAGTAAACGGTAATAGAAAATAAATTTTTAAAATAGTAAATAATGTGGTAAATAAAATTTAGTAAAGCAGCAAATAAATTTAGTGTTAAATAAAGAGTCAAATAAATCTTTAAAAAACCAAAAATACAGGCAAAAAACCCCAACAGGATCTTTAAGCCACACATTTGCAGTGCAGCAAATCTGGTGAATATTGTTAAATAAATCAATCCTTGTTTATTGGGGGAAGTTTTCCTCAGGGCAGAGCCACAGGAATACCTGGATGAGGAAAAGCCTCGGGCGGAATTGAATTCACATGGAAAATAATCCCACAATAAAACAGCACAATGGCTGGGCGAACAACAGGAGAGGGAAAGTGGAGTTAAAATATAGCTCTATAAACCAGGAGCTATAAAACAGAAATCCCGGGAAAAGGTTTTCCACGTATTTTTGTGTTCTGTGGAATCAGAGGTCACCTTAATAACAGTGACCACATTGGTGGAGGAGCATGGTCCTTGCAAGTCCTTCCAGGATTGGCCAAAACCTTGGAAAAACGCAGCCAGGTGGGCTCTGAGGGCTGGCACAGGGATTTAGAACCTGTTTTATAGGAATTTGGGAAGCACAGACCCCAGGGGTGCTGTTCCTGCATCGCTCCGGGATTTCACCTGAAATCTTTTCACCTGGGGCTGAGCGGCCAGAGGGACATTCCAGAATTCCGATGGAGCGCAGGGTCATTAAGGACTCAGAGCAGGATTAAGGAACACAGCTAATTAATTGTAACTGCTTTAGATTAATTCCCAGCAGCGATATCCTGCAGGCAGGAGCTCACGGACACGGAAGGATGGGAAAGGCCTTCTCCAGGTGGGAATATATCCCAGGGAAGGCAGGGACAGGAGCCAGGAATGCCTGGAAGGAGCAGTGGGGGTGGCCCTGTGCAGAGAATGGGAATTCGTGACCCAGAGAGAGGGGACCCAAAGGACATGGTGATGTGCTCGAGTGGAATATGGAATCATGGAATCATGGAGTCATGGAGTCATGGAATCATGGAGTCATGGAATCGTGGCGTCATGGAATGGTTTGGGGTGGAAGGATCTTAAAGCTCATCCCATTCCTCCCCTGCCATGGCAGGGACAGCTCCCACTGTCCCAGGCTGCTCCAATCCTGTCCAGCCTGGCCTTGGACACTCCAGGGATCCAGGGGATCTCTGGGAATTCCAGCCCAGCCCCTCCCCACCCTCCCAGCCAGCAATTCCCAATTCCCAAATCCCATCCAGCCCTGCCCTCTGCCATGGGAAGCCATTCCCTGTGTCCTGTCCCTCCATGCCTTGTCCCCAGTCCCTCTGCAGCTCTCCTGGAACCCTTCAGGCCCTGGATCCTTCCCTTCTCCAGGCTGAACATTCCCATCACTTTTGCACGTGCAAACCTCTCCAGGTCTCCCCTGAATTCCTGGCTGGATGGAAAGCCCTGGGTTTGCTGGGGATGCTTCCATCCCCATTCCTCAACAGCTCCTCGCCACCATTAATAACCCATTCCCTAATTAATTCCCTCATTAACCCCTGCCCTCTGTTTTTCCAGGTGTGAAGCAGTGGAAGGTGAGTGGGAATGAGAACAATTCCCCCCAAGGACAATGTTCTTCCAGCTCCAGGATGTTTCCTGTCAGGAGTTATTTTCTCCCTCCATGGTGGGAATGCTGTCATTTCCTTTCCTGTCAGCTTTTCCACCTTTTGGACTGTGCTGCATTGTTTGCCAGAGCCACCCAGGTGTGCTGAGATCCCCCAAAGCCACGCTGGGATCACAGAATTCTCGGGGTTGGAAGGGATCCACCAGGATCATCCAGTCCCACTCCTGGCCCAAAAAATCAATCCGTGTGCCCGAGAGTGTTGAGGAGCAGCTGCCAGGGCTGAGACCCCAAAGCCATGCCTGGCCTGGCAGTGGGACAGCCAATTTCTCATTTTTTGAGGAGAAAGGGGAGGATATTCCATTCTGCAAGGCACATCTGCAATCCCTGTGCGCAATCCCATCCTCCTGCCCCCCTGTACGTGCACCAGGGGTGAGCTCGTTAGGAAATGTCGGAGAATCCCAAATCCCAAACGCTTGGGTTTGGAAAGGACACGGAAGATTATTCAGTGCAAGGGCAGAGACACCTCCCACTATCCCAGGTTTCTCCAAACCCCATCCAGCCTGGCCTTGGACACTTCCAGAGATCCAGGAGCAGCACAGCTTCTCTGGGAATTCCATCCCAGTCCCTTCCAGGGAAGGATTTCTCCCTAAAAACTCCTGATTCATCACAGCATTAATTAACTCCCCCACCTATGGCCCAAATCCTGCCCTTCCCCAACTCCATGCAACCCTGGGACATTTTTTCCCCTCAGAAAAAGAAAGGGAAGGTCCCGGATCAAAACACAAACATTTTTCTTCCTGCGGCTCCCTGTGAGGAGTGAGTTTATAAATCATCACAGATAAACACGGACAATCAAATCTTTGTTTGCAGTCAGGGCTGGAGATGCTCTGCAGGCTCTGATATCCTGGGATCGCTTCACTCCGAACCAATAAATCCTGCCTGGTGCAGCCCAGAGCCTGCCAGGAAAATCCCCTCCAGCCTGGGCTGCCTTCGGCACAGGAGATGTGAGCGAGGCTGCATAAATATTGCACTTTTAGGCCACTTCCTTTTTTTTTTGCAAAGCCAAGCAGATTTCCTCTTGGAGATGGGAGCAGCAGATTCCAGGGCTGGGAGGGTTTTGGTCATGAGTTTTGGGGATTTTTTGGCTCATGATTTACTGGTTTTAAGCACTGGTGGGAGAAGGGCAGCAAAGAACAAAAAGGTGGCAGCCTTTTCCTGGTCCTGACCCCTCTTAGGGCCCTGCTACCACATCCCACAGCTCTGCCAGCGTGGGTTTGATGCTTTAGGGACACCTGGGAGTGGGGAATATTCTCCTTGGAAGATTCCAGCAAGGTGCTGATGCTCCAGGGGGAGGATTGGAAAAGCTCTTTTTTCCCAGGGTAAAATATTCCTGGCAAAAGCAGAGCCCTGATTGAATCAAAACCTGTGCTGGATGAGCCAGGTTGGGGAGGTATTTTTCCATCAGAAATTAGGGATATTTTAGAACATTCCCTGTATTTTTTGGATTGAAGGGTCAGCACTTGCCGAGTTTCTGGTCCAGGAACACATTTATGGTCAGGTAAAAGGATATTTTCTGGGTTTCAGGAGCAAATCCTATTGTGTGGGATGTGACCAAAGACTCAGGAATTTGCAGGAATTATAATGGCAGTGCCCTCCAAAAAGGGGAGTTGTGCTTGTGGAGAACTCTCCGTGTGGGGCTACGTTTTGTATGGAAACCTGACCTTGGGAATGGGACACGGACCCTGGAGGCACCATGGGGATGGGAATGGTGCCAGGAGCAGCTCTGGGATGGCCTCAGCTCAGGATTTGGTGGCCCAGAAGCTGAAGGCTGCGTTGGCTTGTCCATGAGATATGGAATTCCTGAGGTGTTTGAGGAGAAAATGCTGTCCATGCATCCCTGTCCATCCATCCATCCATCCATCCCTCATCCATCCATCATCCATCCATCCATCATCCATCCATCATCCATTCCTCATCCATCCATTCATCCCTCCATCCATCCACCCACCCATCATCCATCCCTCATCCATCCATCCATCCATCCATCCTCCCTCCCTGCAAGCACTCTCACTGCAAGCACTCTCACTCCAGCTTCAGGTACCTGCTGGTCGCAAAAAGAATGTAGGAGCTCTCCCTCATCCTCAGTTTATATTCCAATTCCCGTAATGGCTATCTTGGGATACTTCTGGAAATAAAATGTTTAAAATAACAGAGGAAAACAAAGCTTAATAAGCACTGCAGTAGAAATATAACTCCTTGAGTAATACATGAGGTGAAATGTAATTTATTTTCTGCACTGTTCTGGTTAATTTTCTGTANTCCATCCATCATCCATCCATCCATCCCTCATCCATCCATCCATCCCTCCATCATCCATCCCTGTCCATCCATCATCCATCCATCCATCCATCCATCCATCCATAATCCATCCATCCATCCATCCATCCCTGCACTGTCCACCTTTGGGACATGACCACAGTGGGCACGAAGATCCCAAAATTCCTCTGACCCTTCTGATGGTCCCTGTGTGGCCCTGGCTCTTGGCCATGCTCCCATTCTGGTTTACATCCATGGAGAATCCAGCAGGAAACCCCAGCAGCCTCCTGGCTATGTGAGCAGGATGATGTGATGGGATCCCTGCCTGCTCCCACAGCCCCACCCCACTGCGGGTTTGTTGTTTTCCATGGGAACAAAACACCGGGATTTTTCCCTGAGCTTGAGGGAAATGAGCCATTCTTGTGGCAGCCACCTGGGGAAAGCAACACCTGCCCCAGGAAACGTCCCACAGCAGCTGAGCTGGGCCTTTCCGGGACTTTCTGCCTTCTGTGGGGGCTCCTCAGTGCCCTGATTTTGTGGGAAATTGCACAATTTGCTGAGCACTCCCAGGGGGATGTCAATCCTGGTGGATCATGAAGGAGGAGAAGCTCAAGTGGGTCCGAATGTTTTTCCTGGTGTCCCAAACCTGAGCACAGCCCAGGTTTGGAGGCAGAGTTTGTGGGATGAAGTGCAATAAATCCTGCATCTCTCAGGGCTCCGAGGCCCTCCCACCTTCCCTCCACATCCTAATCCCGGTTGAACTGTCCCCTGGTCACAAATCCCAGAAAGTTTGGGTTGGAAGGGACATTAAACCCATCCCATCGCACTCCCACTGTCCCAGGTTACTCCAAACCAGGTCCTTGAGTGCTGCGGGGCAAAGGCAGGTGAAGGATCTCTTAAAAATTGAGCAGAAAGTGCTCAATTCCCAATTTCTGATTTTTATTAGGAATGTCTCAGGTGAAAATAGAAGAAAACAATGATGGAAAGAGCAGCTTTTCCTCCTGGAATGCTGCAAGGGGCACGGCAGGGCTGCAGCCCCAAAAATGGACATTAATAGGGTCCCTTAACCCACAGAGTGGGTGCAGCAGAGCCCAGGCTCATAAATCAGCACACCCCAACCTACAGCCCCTTGGAAAACCAGGGACTGGGGTCAGGGGGTCCAAAAACCCTAAAATAAATAGGAAAGGAAGGAGTGTAAGTTCCTCTTCTCCTGCCGTTTTATTTTCATCACATTTTGACATCTTCCTCTCTGTTGGTTGTCTTGAGTTGGTAAAGTCTTTGAGGATTGAGAGGGTAATCCATTAATTTATCATTAATTAGAGGCTCTGTTTTTTGGTGTCCCTCTGGACAGCCTGGCAGCTCTGAACCCAGGGAATGCAGAGAGCTGGGAGTGCTCTGCTCTTAAAAACTGAGCCCAAAAAGTGCTCAGGCCCCAATTCCTGATTTTTATTAGGAATGTCTCATGTGAAAATAAAAGAAAATAATATTGCAAAGAGTAGATTTTCCTCCTGCATTGCTGGAAGGAGCAGGGCTGTCATTCCCAGTGAGTCTGGAAAAGCTCCGAGGTGCCGAGGGAAGTGTCCCCACAGCATGTCCCGTTCGGGAAACGTGGGATTAGGGCAAAGCAGGCTGTGCCACGATGTGCAATTTCCTTTTTCCATTTCCTTCCTTCCCAATGATCCATTCCGGAGGTGGCCAGGCCCTTCGTTCACACAAAGCCCTCTGCAGATGCTCCGCGCGGGAAATGCTCTTTGCGATTCCCCTGGAAGGGGCTGCCGGTGCAGCCAGTCCCTGCTCCCTGGGATCATTTTTAATCCCAGCCTGGCTCAGCTGGGAAGGGCTGATAAGCTCCTCTGTCCCTCGGCAAACAGGGATTCAATCCCTCCTTCCCACTGCCAGGCCGCTCATTACACAAATTTGTCTCCCGACGATGGCGATGTGTTAAAAATGATCCGTGCCGGAGCTGGAGCTTTGCTTTTGAACTTCCCTCAATCCAGGGTTCCAGGAAAGGTCAGCAGTTCCCTCCCACGACATCCTAAAGCTCTGGATTTTTGTGGATTTGATTTCCTGGCCATCCATTCCCGAGGGAATCCTCTGTTGGGTGAGGGCTCTGGGATTTGGGAGGGATGGGAGCAGGAATTAGGAATTCTCATGGCTGGATTTGGGGTCTGGACATGTTCTGGCCACACTCATCTTCAATCATGAGACCCTGGGTCAATTCTCCAGTGATTTTGGCCTGGTTTTTGCTCTAAAAGAGAGGTTTTTAGCCCAAATTTAAGTTCAATTTGCCAGGCAAAGTTCTCCACACCTCACCTGGGTGAGAGAACCATAACCTTCATCCCTTCCACCTCTGAAAAATCCCAGTGGCAAACCGGTTTTGCGTTTTCCTGGGAAGATGAGGGTCCTCCGACCCACAAATCCCAAAGAGAACCTTCATTTCTTCCTTCCTAAACAACCTCCCCACATTTCATCCGTGGCTAAGGGATGAAGGAGCTCAGGGAGGGTCTGCCTTAGGTTCCCTTCGGCTCTCAGACCTCCCAAAACATTCCAAATTTCTGGGAAGACGTGGGGGGTCCTGGTGGAAAAGGCCACCCCGTGCTGGGACCTCCCACGGTGGCAGTTGCTCCGTGATCAGCCACGGCTGCCGGGACGAGGGACAGGCAGAGCCATCGCAGCTAATCAATCCTTCATTAATTAGAGCACGAGGGCTTGGGAAGGATGTGGGAACGGAGCTGAACTTCCTCAGAAAAATCGCTGCCTGCTCTTGGCGAGCTGGAAAAAGAGTGTGAGGAAAAGAGGTGTCACAGTCGGAGCCAAAACTTGGCTAAAATCCCGTTTTTTCCGGGAATAAACCATCCAAGCTGGGCTAGGATGGATAAAAAAGAGCTTTTTTGCAGCTCCAGGAAGAGCAAACACACTCAGCTTCACTGCCTTTATATTAAATTTGGGTGATAATGAAAGAATTCCACATTAAAAACTCCTGCTTGGCTCGAGATTGATTTTCTGGATGATTCTTTGGACTTTTGGGATCACAAAACATCCACAATTTCTCAGCCCTGGACACCTCTGGGACTGCCAGGAGATGATGATGATAATAATAATAATAATAATAATAATAGCAATAATAATAATAATAACAACAATAATGCAATAATAATAATAACAATAATAACAATAATAACAATAACAACAATAACATTAATATTAATATTGATATTAACATTAGTACTAATAATAACAATATAACAATATAACAATATAACAATAAAATAAAATAAAATAAAATAAAATATAATAATAACAATAATAACAATAACAACAATAACATTAATATTAATATTGATATTAACATTAGTACTAATAATAACAATATAACAATATAACAATAAAATAAAATAAAATAAAATATAATAATAACAATAATAACAATAACAACAACAATAATAATAATAATAATAATAATAATAATAATAATAATAATAATAATAATAATAATAATAATAATAATAATAATAATAATAATAATAATAATAATAATAATAATAATAATAATAATAATAATAATGCTATTGTCTTGGTGTGGCACCAAAAGCCACCCCAAACAATGCCATCATCTCCCATGTTTCCAGCTTGATTCCTGTTTTGTTTTTATTCCTATAAAAGGGTTTACATCCAATTGCATTAAATACCCTCCGGTAGCCCACACAGTGGGGAGAACCACAACATTCATGGAATCATGGAATGGTTTGGGGTGGAAGGGAATTTAAAACTCATCCAATTCCACCCCATTCCAGGGGCAGGGACACCTCCTACTGTCCCAGGCTGCTCCAATCCTGTCCAGCCTGGCCTGGGACACTCCAGGGATCCAGGGGATCTCTGGCAATTCCAGCCCAGCCCCTCCCCACCTCCCCGCCAGCAATTCCCAAGATCCCATCCAGCCCTGCCCTCTGCCATGGGAAGCCATTCCCTGTGTCCTGTCCCTCCATCCTTGTCCCCAGTCCCTCTGCAGCTCTCCTGGAGCCCTTCAGGCCCTGCCAGGGGCTCGCAGCTCTCCCTGGGTCCTTCCCTTCTCCAGGGGAACATTCCCAGCTCATCTGTGTGGGAGAAGAGGCAGGAAAAGCATTTGGGCAGATGAATCAAATAATTAAAAATTTCCAAGAATTTCCAACAGTCCTGCAGGATGCAGCCCTGGAATGGGGAGTGAACAAGAGGAATGGCCTCACCCTGGGAGCTCTGCCTTGGGGGACAGGAATGGCTCCCCAAAATCCCTTTCCCAATGGGAAATGCTCTGGGAATGGTGCTGAGCTCCAGGAATTCCCAATGGGAAAAGGCTCTGGGAATGGTGCTGAGCTCCAGGAACTCTCAACAGGAAAACCCTCTGGGAATGGTGTTGAGCTCCAGGAATTCCCAATGGGAAAAGGCTCTGGGAATGGTG